>PVHP010004098.1:0-66982 GCA_004024765.1 Zapus hudsonius | reverse complement strand
TAAATTTAAAAAAATAAAATAAACAAATAGCCGGGCGTGGTGGTGCACACCTTTAATCCCAGCACTCAGGAGGCAGAGGTAGGAGGATCAGAGTGAGTTCAAGGCCACCCTGAGACTACATAGTGAATTCCAGGTCAGCCTGGACTAGAGGAAGACCCAACCTCGAAAAACCAAAAAGTAAAAATAAAAATAAAAATAAACAAATAAAAAAGTTTTTTTCTGGTTTTTCTAGTCTATTTTCTTGCTTTTCTTTCCAATCTAAACACATAATTCTAATATGTCTATCTCCCTCCACCCACTACACTGAGGCATATTTTCCTTCAACCATATGTGGTCTTTCAAAAGTAGGCTGGCAGAAAGGTCTTTTGTATCTGAAGGGTGCCTTGGAAGTATTTTCCAATTAGTTTCTTGGTTGTTTCTGGATTTGTTTTTCTTTTGTAAACCATGTGTTTAACTGACAGTTAACCAGAAAGTTCATATCATCAGTAAGGAAAGTAGTCTCCTAAGAGTGATTCTCCAATGCTGGTCTTTCTCTAATTAAACGTTTGCATCCCAATGTCAACTATAAATGAATATAGTATACTCGTCTTCTTCTGTCTGAGATGTCTTATCGTGAGCGTAGAGAGAGACCCTGTCACCTCTCATTAAATGCTATTCTTGGGAATTAAAACTGCTCTACTTAAGATTGTGGCAATCTCTAAAATTTTCAAATAATAAAACTAGACTTTTTTATTAAGTAGAATGGGACTCTTATAGCACTTTGTTCTCTCTCTCTCTCTCTCTCTCTCTCTCTCTCTCTCTCTCTCTCAAATTAACATGTATCATGAATGCTTAATCTTCCACATGGGAATTTCACAATAAGCATCATATGCTTTTGACTTCTGTGTGTCCCTTCATCTAGAAATTCCTCTTTTGAATATTTTTCTAAGGAAATAATTAAGGTTAAAGAAATATCTGTTACAGTGCTTTTCTACTAATATTGATGGTTAGAAACTATATAAATATCCAAGGATATGTAATTGAATAAATTACAATGGTGACTCAATAGAATAGTCTTGTAAAGACTATTAAAATGTACTATAGAAGAACAGGTAATAATATTTCAGGTTAAAAATAATCAATAAAAATGATCAATGAAAAACTTTCAAACCATGTTACACAGTCTAATTCTTTGTACTGAATGTTTGAAGAGAACAAAAAATTGCCAGTGCTAATTTCTGAAAGACAGTTTTGCCTTTTTATTTTCTGAATTAAAACATTGACAATGAGTTGGCAAATAATGATAGTGAAAAATTTTTAAATAAAATGAATGACTTTGGGTTTATGAAATAGCCTAAGCACAGGTGAATTGCTCTCTTTATTTTTTTAATATTTTATTTATTCATTTTCAGGGAGAGAGAGAGAGAGAGAGAGAGAGAGAGAGAGAGAGAGAGAGAGAGAGAGAGAGAGAGAACACCAGGGCCACCATCTTGTAGTTCTGGCTTATGTGGGTTCTGGGGAATTGAACCCAGGGTCTTAGGAACTGGAGGCAAGTGCCTTAACCGCCTAGCCATCTCTCCAGCCCTGCTCTCTTTATTTTTATCAATTTATCACCAGTGATAAATATTTTACTTCTTACAGGAATTGACTTGAGAGTATACATTCTACCATAATGTATGACAAGTTCTTAGTCATGGCGTTTTGGGATTACACAGAACACGTCCGTAAACTCTTGGGAATTGCTACTTCTCTCAATGACTTCAGGTTTTGTTTTCTGCTAACCCTGTAATTGCCTCTTGAAAGTTGATTTAAATTCTTTGTCAATCCACAGAAGGAAGATCTCTGAGACCTATGCACAGGACAGCCAATGGGGCAGTTTAGTAGGTTAGAGATGAATGATCACTTTTAGATTCCCAACAACACACACTAAGACAGCTGCTATGCATCCAAATCCAATCCTGCTTCAAAAAAAGTAGACTTTGGCAAACAATGAGTTGTTATCCCCAAAGGACAGTATATATATATATATATATATATATATATATATATATATATATATGACAGTATATATATGCAGGCATTGGAAACTTTCAAACTGATTACCCTTTGTTAAAATTTACAAATGTCTTAAGGTCAGAAATCTAAAACTTTTGGATTCAAGCTTTTCTTAACACATTCCAGTTTTGACAGTCATATGTGGGTAGGTCAGACTGCTGCTGTGAGGGGTTGAGGCAAAGGACGGAAAGCTGCTAGCTCGCTGAGTCTCCCCTGAAGTGGATGTCCACAGACAGATCTCTGCCAGTTTGGAGAACACTCAGCAGATGTTCGTGGGACACCTTTGCAATTTGGGTTAATAATCTGTGCCTACTTTATTCTCTGATTGGGCATAAATATAAATATATGGCAAGAACTTATGTTCTTCATTCTAACCTTAAAAGATATCTTCTTTTTGAGTGTGTCCTCAAGCTGAAGTCCATGTCTTGCACTGACATTGGTTTCTTGCACTGACATGGGTGAGGCTTTGATCCAACAGAATTCAAAGTCCTATAGTGGAAACTGCCAAATTATCATAAGATTTGGTTTTCTGCATCTTCTACTGGCTACCTCACAACTTATTAAATGCTAGGCAAATAAAAAAATGTTAAATACCAGTCATTTCTATCTAATACTGCTGTGGTAATGTGTTGCACTTTGGTGTAAAGTTGTGGAATAGTTGTAAAGAAAAAAAAAGCCTAGCCCCTTCCCAATGATGGGCAAAAAGATTATGAAAAAAAAAACTTTACCTTTAAAAAGTGATAAATGACCATTCTCCATTTTAATTTAAGCCATGGAAATACATTAAAAACAACTCAGGACAGATCACACATGAGGCTGAATCTGTGTAAAACATGTTTGATAGCAAAAGCAGAGATAATGGTAACTATTAAAAAGCAATGAGAGCATTGAATAAGATATCCGGAAATAATTGCAGATAAATAAAAACTTTGTGAGAGGTTTTCAATCTTGTTTTTCTTGTTTCTTAACAACTTAAGGAACTGTTTGGCCCTTTGATCAGAGAGCAATTAAATCACGTGTTACATAAAATGGGAAGTGATTTATTGTTCTTCGGTGTCTGACAGAATTCAACCACTATGCCACACAGATTTGAATGAGAACAACAAAAGGAAAAAGGGTGAGAGTTGGGCAATTATATGAGTTTTACACTCTTTTAGATAAAATAGAAGCAATCTGGCTAAATCATGAGAGCACAAGCCCATAATAGTTACTATAATGAGATTACAATACATATTGGGAATCAAATTCTTGGCTCACTTACATTGCACTTTAGTATTTAGGACTTTCAGAGAACCTAGAGACAAGCAGGTACTGGGAAAAGATAGGGACTCAACAACTTTTCTCAAGTCTTTGTCACCATGCCCCAGGAAGAGACCTCCATTTTCAAAAGAAGTTCCAGACGAGTAAGGCTAAATATTTTAACATGCAATATCATATTTTTAAAATATGATGTTGTATCATGTTAAATACAACATCATATTTTAAAAAATCATTACATTAAATAAGAATGAAACTTGCTATTATATTAATAACAAAAAATTTATACATTATTTCTGTATTTTTTCCAAGACAGGGTTTCATGTATCCCCGGCTATTCTTGAACTTCTGTGTCTCCCAGAATAACCTTGAACCCCTGATCCTCCTGCTTCCATCTGGCAAGTACTGGGATTCGAGGCATGCTCGGCCATGCCTGGGGTATGTGTTGCTCTGGATCAAATCCAGCGCTTCAGGCTTACTGGTCAAGCACTTACCAACTAAGCTGTATTCCCATTGAAAAACAACACATTCATTCTTATTCAAAGAAGAAAAGCAGCTGAAACTATTTCATTGAAAATTTCCAGTAATACAAAGAAAACTTTTGAGTTTTGATATCTGAACTAAGAAGGATCTTTTCCATATTCAAGATCAAATATGGCATTTCACTCTGCCAAGCAAGTCTATACTCATTGTTTTTGAAAGTCCTCATGTGTTTAACTTCAAAGTGATGCTTCAGACTTCTGTTTTCTGGTCTGACATGTAAGGAATGTAGAAGTTGCCATTTGTCCTAGCATCAGATAAAAGCCTGACAAACCTGAAAAGTCAATCACTCTTGTTAGATGTTTCAGAGAAGTATGGGCAAACCACTGCCCCCCAACATGGAGAGACAACTGGGTGGATGCAAGGTATTACAGTCTTCCAGGAGAGAAACCCACGTGTCAACATCAGGAATCAGAGTAGAAACAGGAAAAGCTGAACTAGTTGTGGTGAGTCACTGGAGAGTCAGGGTGGGGAAGTCAGGTTAGGAGCTCCAGGAAGTCATGGTGGACCCTAGGCTGTTCTAGTTTACACCTCTAGAAGCTCAACCTGATCCCCACAGCAACTACTGGAGAGACACTTTCTCTCCTTTTTCTAGCTGGGGCAGAAGAAAAGGAACCATTTTGGCATAAGCCAGGTCATTCTGTTCTGGTTAACTATTTAGCTAGACTAGCCTGTCATAGTCTAACCTATGTGAGAGAAATATCCAGCTCTAGTCACCTCTGACATTCCAAGTGGGAAGAGGAAATGTCCAACTCCAGCTTCTTCTATAAACTGAATCTTACCCATCAAGAAAGGAGAGGTAGAGGTGAACAGAACTTGTGATGCTCAGGATACCAGCTCCCCAAAGGACAGTGCTAAAGAAGGCCTAAAACACAGCACATAATTCCCACCTTTCAACAAAAATATTACAAGGCAAAGTGAAAAGCAAAAAACCAAAACCAACCAACCAAACAGAAGCAACTGACCAGGCATCTGAAGCAATGTCAGATATGGTGAGCATGCTTAGATCAAGAACATTAGATGGTCTGTAATTCATGTTCAATGGCTTTAAAAGGTAGACAGCATGTGAGAACATATGGAAATATGAAGAAAATAATTAAAAGGAAATGATTACAGGTCCCAATGCGGAAATGAAGACTTCTTTGATGGTTTTAGTGCAGTCAGCTGAATAAAGGATCTGTAGTTTGAGCTCATGACAATAGACAGTTCCAAAAATAGAGTAACAAAGAGAAAAAGGGAAATGGGGGAAAAAGAGATATAAGAACTGTGGGGCAAGTACAAATAGTGTGACAGATACATAAATGCAAATGTCAGAAGAAAGAGAGAAAGGCAGAAAAGCACTATTCAAAGTGATATGATCAATACCCTTCCTCCCAAATTAAGTCAAACACTATCAGATCTAGGAAGTTAAAGGTGGAGGAATGATCCTACCAACTTCAAACTTGCTGTAATCCAGGTTGTGAGAGTGGCCAAAGAACAGAAAGCAAGTCATTGGAGCAGGATGAAGGACTCCAGATACAAGCCACACAATACATTTGGGATAAGTGTTGATCATTGACAATGGAGAAAAAGGTAGGCACCTACATAAGTTAGATGCAAAAAAGTGGTACAAGTATCTGGTGTTCCTTTATAGTGGCAAGAGGCCCTGGCGCACCTATACACAGACAGAAACACATACACACACACACACACACACACACACACACACACACACACACTGCAAATAAATAAAAAAAATTTTAAAGAACAAAGAGAAAAGAAAATGAAGAAAATCAAAGGATAAAGAGACAAAGCAAGAGCAAGGGAGAAGGGCGAGAAGGAAGGGAAATGTTAGAGAATAATGACAAGTCATGACTGAAAAACAAAACAAAAAAGCCCATATGCAAAAAGGTATAGAGTTAAATATAAGTTACACACAATATGCAAAGAACTCTTAAAAGTTAACAATCACAGGTTGAGGGTGTCCCTGAGTGGTATACCAACAAAAGGCCCAGGATTTGATTCCTAGCACCACAAACAAAAACAACAACCCTTCAACAATAATAAAATTAAATGAGTAGCCTAGCTTAACATGCATCAAAGAACTGAACCAATACAACACAGGCATGGCCAGTGAGCATATAAAGATGATAGCAATATCATATCCCTAAAGAATTACAAGCCAAAACAATGAAATGTCACTGTACTCCTGTTACAATGGCCAAACATGAAACACTGACGCCACCCAATGTTGACAAAGGCAGAAAAGCAAGAGGAATGCTCATTCTGCTGCTCAGAAATCAAAATGGTAGAGCCACTTAGGAAGGCAGTCAACAGATTCATACCAGACAGCACATCTTTTTATCATTTGATCCGGCAATCACACCCCTGTGTCTACATAAAAATCTGTGCATGGTTGTCGTAGTCAACCACACATCACTGGGATGAATCTCCAAACCAGGCACTATTTGGGGAGGAAAGTATTTATTGAAGTAACAGACCCAGGGGAAGTTAAAGAAAAAGGCTGGCCCCTTTTCACAGAAGCAAGCAGAGAGAGAGAGAACCCACCACCAGAAGCAAGCAAGCACACTGTCATTCACAAAATGCATAACTGCCAGGCCCAGGTTCCAGCTCTTCTTTTGCATGTCTATCCCTAGTATTTTGCAACCAAATTAGAAAGGGCCAGTCCCCAGGAGGCTAGGCCAAAGTGACACTTCCTCCAGCCAGAAGCCTGGAGACAATTAACAATTTAATAAACACAATTATAATAAATTATATTGGGGGACAGTATTCAAACTACCACAATGGTAGACAGGAAAAGGTGGCTGGGTGGGTAAAGGACTCAATGCTCAAGCACAAGGGCCTGAATTTGGATCTCCATCACCCACATAAAAGATAGGCATGGCTGCAGAGGTCTGCAATCCCGTGCCAAGGAGCTGGAGACATTTGAGATATAGATGACTTCGGGGACATTTCATTAGTACTTTTTTCCAAACCCATAGAATGTACAAGACCACAGGAAGTTCTAGTGTGAAGTGTGGACTTGCGGCATAATGCCATCCTGTGTAGGCTGATTGATTGTAGCATAAGCCCCACTGGGCTGGGGGACTTCGACAGGGAAAGATTTTGCCTGTGAGGGAACAGAAGGAAACTCTACTTTCTACTTAGTTTTTGCTATGATGTTAAATTTGCTCTAAAAAATACAGCTTATTAATTTATTCAAAATAGTACTCCATTTACATTATCTTACAGACATGTAACTTATCTATCCTACTTAACTGCTGGAAGTGACATATGCCTCCCATAAGGTGGGGGTAAAGCTATGAAGCAGAACTACCCAGAAAGCCCATCCTGGAGCTGAGTGGATTAGTCAGCTTTGCCGTTCACCGTTGACCAAACTGTAAGAGTCCACTGAGACTAGTTAGCACAGTGGTATAGTTTACGCCATTCTGTTAATTTTAGATACTCACACTTGTATTTCTTCTTTCTTGATTCTTCTATGATATTTGATAAATTCTAGTTTCAATGGAATATTTCAATAAAAATATTCGTGCTGTTTGCCATTAGGTAGCACATTCATTTGAATTTTAAAATATCATATAATCCAGCAATCACACATCTTGTGTCTGCATAAAAATCTGCACATGCTGGCTAGGGTAGGTGTTGAGTGGTAAAGCTCTTTATATGCTGTCGTAGTCAGTCACACACAGCTGGGATGAATCTCCAAACCAGGCACAATTTTGGGGAGGAAATTATTTATTGAAGTAACAGACCCAGAGGAAGTTAAGGAAAAAGGCTGGCTCCCTTTCACAGAAGCAGAGAGAAAGAAACCCACCACCAGCACCTCAAGCAAGCAAACACACTGTAACTCACAAAACAGCAGGACTGCCAGGCTTGGGTTCTGGATGCTATTTTGCATATGTATCCCTAGAATTTTGCATCCAATTTAGAAATACCTCAGGGCAAGACCCCAGGAGGCCAGGCCAAAGTGACACTTCCTCCAGCCAGAAGGCTGAAGACAATTTCATAATTATAATAAACACAATTATAATAAATTCTATTGGGGGACATCTATTCAAACTATCACATATGTTAAGAGAATTCTGTGCCAAAGAACAGTGTCAGAAGCTTCTCTTCTCCCGTTGGATACATATGGCCAAACAAGGTTAATTACTGTGATCAACAGCACACAAGGCACCCAAACTGGAAACCAGTCCACAATCCAGACAAGCCCACATTTACTCTTGTTTCTATCAGTCTGAAAATAATTTACAAAATTATACTGCATGCCTCTCAACCCTAAATAAATGTGAAGTAGTCACAATAGCAACCATTTCTACAGCACTGTAAAAATAGACAATAAAAAGAGTGAAGTGTTTAAAGAAAAAGTAAAAGAATAAATGAGACTGAAATAATGACCATGACTAACATTTAAAACAAGATGAGAACTTCATAAATACAATGACAAAAACTTCTCTCTGCGTCTTAAAGCAATATTACAAGAGGTCATGTGGTCTGTGTGTTGTGGAAAGAGAAGGTGAAGAAAGGGTGAAAGACGCCCCGACAGTGGGGAGAAATCAAGCTAGCATTATTATACAATCAACACAGCAATGCCTTATTATGCATGCCACGACAAAATGCTAAAAACTGCCAAGATTCAAAGTGCCAAGAAAAAATCCTTCACTACCAGATGATACTGGTCCTGTGAGGCAGAGTCCTCTATCCAGTGCTGTCTTGGTCCCAGGTGAGGCGGAGTCCTCTACCCAGTGCTGTTATGGGATAAAGGCCAGTTGCTCACTGTTTCTGTAGTTGCTTGTTCTCTTAGGTTCCTCTGGGGTTTCTCTTGAAGTCTTGCTCTTTCTTACCTTGGGAACTGATTTCTAGTAATGAAAGAGCTCTGGTTATAAAAGCAGGGAATGCAGTTTTTATAAATGAATAATTTAAGCTGTATAGACCAAACAAAAGTTTTCCTTGTGGTCATCACCTTGCTGACATTATTATTCTAAAAGATCCTCTAGTACAAAAACAGACACAAAGAAAATTTGTCTTGTATTTTAAACTTTATAGTTACATGACAATGTCTTAACAAAAATGTTAGTTTTAATTTTTTAATGACACTGTAGCTTTTTAATATTCATAGTATTTAGTTGTGACTTTTGCTTTACCTAAAAATCAGAATCTTTTGATGAAATGTAGACTATAACATATTCTATTTATTCATTCAATCAGAAACATTTAATGGAATTTATTTTATATGTGCTAGATGCTGGGCTCACATAATAATTATACTGCTGAGAAAAGGCAGGCTTTTCAAAAGGAATTTTCTAGTAATTAATATAGGAACATGGTTTTTCTGGCTGGGGAAATGTACCTTGCTTGCAGGCCAGGTTCAATTCCCTAGTACCCACAAAAAGTCTCATGCACGAAGATGCACATGTTTTTAGTTAATTTGCACCATCAAGAGGCCTATATGCTCTCTCTCTGTCTGTCTGTCTGTCTGTCTCTCTCTCTCAAATAAATACATAAAATATTTTTAAAAAGAAACATGGTTTCTAAAGTTTTAAGGATATTCACTAAAAATCATATTGTACTTTTCTATGACAGGAAAAATTTTGAAAAGCTGTTTTCCCCATTTCTTTTCTTCCCTTTCTCCTCTTTCTTTTATCTTCTTTCTTCTTTCCTTCTTTTCTTCCTTCCTTCCTTCCTTTGTTTATTTCAGTTACTTGCAAGAAGAGAGATGGAAGGGAGAGGGACAAACCAGGACACAAAAATACAGCATTACATATTTTTAAATGTAGGTTCTGCTTATAAGAGAAAATGCTATATTTTTGTGTGGCTTGTTTCACATAACATAATGCTTAATATATAATGACCTTTATGTCTTCTGGCTAATTTTGGTCTGAAGTCTACTCTATCTGCTCTCAGAAAAGCTATGCTGGCTTGTTTTCAGTTTTCATTCATTTGACAGATTGTTTTCCCTTCTTTGACTCTCTGTGGGTGTCTTGACCAGTGGGGGTGTGTTCTTGGAGATAACAGATACTTAAGACCATGTTTGTTTTTAATCAAGTCATCCAGTCTGGGCCTCTAGCCCAGTCTGGACAAAGCTCTTTCTTCCCCTTATAGCCAAGTCTCACAGTCCATAGATTTTTACAGCATTCAGGTCTATCAACCCTGACCAGAATGGTCCATGAAACTGTGCCTTCAGCACTACAAGACATCTCTTCGACCAAGGTTTCAAATCCTTCCACAATTCTTCCTCAAATCAGTTCTAAAAAGCCAAAAGTCACAGTCAGGTTTCTTGCAGGGTTTTACTGTTGCAGTTATCCTCTGGTTGCTGGCACAAAGCACCCAACCAAAAGCAGCTTGTGGGATTTATTTTGATTTACACACTCAAGGGGTAACTCCATGATCACACAAAGGGGGAAATGTGGCATGAGCAGAAACTGAACATCACCTCCCGACCAACCTAAGGGAACCATGGCAGCAGGAGAATGTATCAAACACTGGCAATGGGGAGACTGGCTATGACACCCATAGCCTATCTCCCAAAACACACCTCCTTTAATCCTTAAATTGCCACCTG
This sequence comes from Zapus hudsonius, assembly GCA_004024765.1. Lineage (NCBI taxonomy): Eukaryota > Metazoa > Chordata > Mammalia > Rodentia > Dipodidae > Zapus > Zapus hudsonius. The sequence goes on along the minus strand of PVHP010004098.1, from coordinate 56,589 downwards.
CTTGCCATCCTTGCTGTGGAGTGTCGACAAGGACATTCTTCCCTCACTTTCCCTTGGCAGATCCTCCCGGGGGGTCAACTGGTTCTTACCTTGCACACCTTCAAAACACACCCTCATTGGCTCTTAGAAACTGACATTTTCATTTTCCTCTTCTACCTACCCCCCATTTTTTTAGGGGCTTGATATCCAGCGGTATGCTGAAACTTGACTTTTTCAGGTTGGCTACATTCTCAGGAATGTGAATGTGAGGCCAGTTCACCATTTTCCCAGCAACCCACGTCTATGTTTTAACAACTATGAATTTTTAGGAAGTTAACAAACAACAGGATGAATCAATATTATTGTTTTCTAAAACTACTTCCCTAGATATAAAATATGTATGGAATCTTGTGATAGTTCAAAAATACACTTGGGCAGGGTCACATGAGCATACAGCTTTTATAATTACTGTCAATAGTTCACTTCTGCTTTGCCAGCCTCATTACTCATCTGGTTACTGCAAACTGGTTCATATTATTCAATAATTTTTAAAAACATTAAAGTTAGCTAGCATTTTCTAGGCACCTTCTACATGGCAAACACCAAAATAAGTGTTTTTCATGTATAAAATGTTTGAATCATTCCCAAACCTTATAAAAGGGGTATTAATATTTCCAACATATTATACTATGAAAACCAAGGCCTTGAAAGGTTAAGTAACTTACTAAAGCCAAGTGCTTTAAGATGTTTTGTCTCCCTAGTTGGAGAGTGCTCTGCTTCAGGATGTCTCTTGGCACTTCTTGGCATCATCGACATTGTTTTATACTCATGCTCCCAAGATATAGACAGTGTTGACAAAAGAAATGATATTTACTCCTTAGAATTTTTTATTAGTGAAATCATTAGTGGGTCCTGAGATTTAGGAAGCAATCTACATAAAGTAACCAAGAACAATTACCCAGACCTGACTCAGGCGCTGACTACAGATCTACTATAAACTGCTGCTTCTATTATTCAAGAACAAATTATCTGGAACAAGAGGTTGGTGCATAAGGATCATGTGTTTTAGATCATCTTTGGCTACAAGACAATATTTGGGATCAGCCTAGGCTACGTGATACCTTGTCTCAACAAAAGAACAAGTAACCTGAAGGATGAGCATACAAAATGGCCATTAAGTATAGTGTCACTGCTTTTAAATGTGCTCTGGAACCACACCTGACAAAATGGCAATTTCCCAGTATGATCATAAGTCTTCCTTTATATACAGAAATAAATACCACTTTACAAATTTTTATTAGGAAGTTTATTGTATTAATCTATAAATTTATTTGGTGATATAAATGACAATGACAACTAATACTGAAGAAAGTTTATTGTCTTTGGAAAATGAGAGAGCTCAACATTAAAAGCATTCATTTGTTTGCTATCATCAAGTAAATCCTAATGCATTTTGATGTTTTCCTTCTAAAACATATATTGTAAGCTGGTCATATCAAGAGCGTAGAAGAGGTGGGGAAGTAGAATAGATCGACCCTGTGATAGGAAACCAGTAACAATGAGTTCTTAAAAAGCACAGTTTTCTATGTCATCACAAACTCATGAGTAAACTTTCTACACAATGCCTGTATATGTGCCTATGACATTAAGCCTTTAGGCCAAAATTTCTGCAATACTTAATTTGAATAATAAAGACATGTTACTTAAGAGATAGAAAATTATTTTAAAAGGCATAATTTTAAAACTTAATTTTTATAATTTTGTCACATTTTAACTGCCAAGTTGATTTCCAATATCAATGTGAATTATAAATGGTATTGGATACTTTTGCTTGATTTTTAAAATACTTTTGGTTAAAAAGAATTCCCACAAGTGACCACTTGTATGGCTCACTGAAGTTAAGATGACCACATTTTCAGAAAGGTGTTGTATTTCTCACAGCATGTATTCCTTGTGGTAATGGAATTTGTTATGACAAATTCTGCTGTTCTGTTATAAAATTCTATAGTTGGCTTACCTATCTTTAGTGAGTATTCACACAAATATTGCTAAACACATGAAACTCTGTTAGCATTATGGGTATACCATGGGAGAGATACTAATGCCAAATACTGTAAATAATGATGAATGTTTTCTTCTCATTGTGTAACTAATCACAAACAAAGTATTCTTCTAATTAAAGCAAGCACATAAGTTAGCACGGGCAGATTGTGATATTTATAAATATAGACAATATATAAGTTTTCTGAATCACCAACTTCTATTAAAAGAATATGAGTTGGATCCACATTGCTTATAGGAGTGACTCTTTTAAGGTGTCCCCAGACACATGTAATGCTTTTACCACACTGAATAGAGGGGAGAAATTACATCAAAATTTCCAGAAAATCTTGTCCTCTCTCTAAATATAATGAAAAATTCTACAGTCTCTGAAGTGCTTCATGTTCTGACTTTTTCAGTCCTGAGGGAGTGCTGGTACACAATTCACCTTGGGGACAGGTGTTTCAGGATACCATCTAGCCCTGGGGAGTCCACATCTGCTGTCTAGGTTTCCTAAGAAACTTCAGTTCCTGTCACCTCTGCAGAAGAGGCTCTCTGCTTTACTGGTGAAATGAGAAAAGAAACAAGTGTCTGTCTGTTTTTCTATCTCTAGGGAGCCATGGGGAAACAAAACTTACCATAGATCTCAAAAGAGCTAATCCTTAAGAAAAAGGGAGGGGGGAAAGGACAATTTGTGCCTACTGACCTATGTACATCTCAACCTGATGTTTATCCCCTAAGCATCAGAGGTTAACTACTAGAATTAATGATTTATTTCTGAAGTGTATTCCAGACAATTCCTTAAAAGAGCAACTGTGCTAATCATGTATGGTGAATTATCCACCTCACCATGACAGGAGCAAGTATATGATATGATACAAGGGGCTGACAGAAACAATGCATTATGAATACTTTGGGCAGATAGATATGTAGTATATAACTATTAATGGACTCAGAGAGGATGACACATAGGGCTTGATGTCTTTAAAATACTGAATCTTCGTGTTTCGCCTATGAAACCACATTCTCGCTCAGCCCTTTAACATCTCTGCTTGCTCATTGATATCCAGAAAGAGAACCTGGCTTCCTCTCACCGTGTTGATATCCTCATGAGACAAAAGCCTTGGGGTGAAAATATTATTATATTAGTGCTCACAGAATGAATACCTGTTCTGGACTTAAGCCAATTACAGGAGAATTATTAGTTATCTCCTCATTTACTATCTATAGGGTCCTAGTTCGGATGATTAATTGTATGAAAGTCTTCAATAAAATCAGCCCACTCACTCATACTCATACCCGTGGTTGAAACAAGACTGGGAAACAACACAGCACAAAGAAATCTGTTTTGGAGTATTAGAGTATTTCTCCATTTCAGTCATAAGCCTATGGCTACTGTACTCTTTGACTAATGACCAATTTTAATGGGTTCAAATTATATATTTCAGTTTATCCCTCCAAAAGAAAAAAATGTATTTTTTCAAGCAAAGATGAATAGCAATAATACAAGAAACAATAAACATATAATCGTTTTTCATTAACAATCCAAGCACTACAAAACATAGATTATACAACTTAATGAAAATGCAAATTAATGAAAAATGGGGTACATGTCATATTAGCAATGCAAAAGACCAGCTTAAGCATAGTTTTCCTAAATCAACAATTAATAACAGGAAAGTGCCCTTTTTTCACATATGCACAAAAATATTTAGGTCATTTCTAAGAAAAATTAATGAAAACATTTCTCTAGTTCTATATTACAGCATGGATTCCTAATGGTTTATAAAACTTGAGCATTTTTACACTTAAAATTTTACATCCTTTGCCAGTCATTACACACTTTTTCAATTCAGTCTGTCAAAAATAAAATGATTCCATGTTTGTATTTATGAAATAATCACTGATATGTTATGAATCTCAAGGGGTAAATATGCATAATGAAAAGTGATTAAAATAACATCGTGGATTTGAAATGAGCCAAGGGTCAGAGAAACAGAGAGCTGCCTAACACATTTATGTATTGATTTCTGTGGTACTTAGACTATGTCTAAAATAATTCTAATTGTACATTTCTCATTAAAAAAAACCTAAAGTTTTAATATGCAAATTTGCTACCCATTGCTAACACTTATTCAAAGTTTAGCCAATCCTCCTGTTAACAAAACGCTTGTTCCTCCATTCTTATGAACCCTATTTCTGAGTCTAGCTGGGGGGAGGGGAAGCAATGAGCCAATAATGTGCCCTGTTTAATAATTCCACCTGTGTAATTCTAGGAATGGCTCTATGATGATGCACATGAGAAAATATCCCAATGTCCACTCCAACGTGCGTCTCTAAAGGAGATCTGGCAAGTTCATGCTTTCGGCCACCTTCTTTGACAGGTGCAGTTCTAGCCTTCACACCTCGGTGGATCACGGTGTTGCTTCCCTCCAAACCACATAGAAAAAGCACCTCTAACCGGTGTCCACCTCGGCTTTGAGCTTTCTGGTTTGTGTCTAACAACTGCCTACCAAACTGATTAAGATTCACCTATGGCGGAGGCAAACTCAAGGCTGAAGAACCGAAGTGCAGTTCTGGAAAGGATCCAAAGGAGGCCCTTTGTTGTCATTCACTGCTGCTGCTGCTGCTGCTGCCTAGGCTGCCATCCTCTCTCTTGGGGGAAGATGAACTGTCTCGGACAGGTAGCAGGTCATAATGGCAAGGGATGTGACTGTTCTTTGGAAGATCATATGGATCTTGGGTGAGATGCCCGTTATTGCTGAATATCCCTTGGACAGTACTCACTGTAGGTTCTGGAATAACGAGAGACATGCGATTTATCAGCAAGGGGAAATTTTCAAAGTAGATGATAGTTCTTACAACTATCCAATACACAAAAATACCTTCATAGAAATAAGTATATATTAATTTTAAAAACATGGTTCTTTTATAATCACATAGGGCTGTCATAGTTGGATCAGCTGTTGATACAAAATGGTGTCCAGAACAAAGGATGACTATGGGCTTGGTATGAAGAAGTCAAGGGAATGTACTGGAACTTTGGTTATGAATCATTGTCAACTAAACCTTCTTGGGGCAACTTTGTCCAAACCCTGAGCCTACAGGTGGGGAGACCAGTGTGGTTAAAGGTCACTCAATTCATGGACACAATCATAGTGTTCAAAGGCTAAAACCCAAGCCTGACACACTGAGTTGAATTCCGACCTACTGTGGTGGCTTACGGACTAGTTCAAGAGGGGCTGTTAAGGATTAAACATTAAAAATTAAGTTCACTATAGTTTTATGAGACTTTAAAAGTAAATTTCATCTTCCAATTGGCACACTGATGGCATACAATTAATTACTAGTATTTAATTAGCCACTTAATTTATTAGTAATTTTTAAAAAAACATTAAGATCACAAATTCTAAAAGAAAGAAAGAAACTATACATCTCTGCTGCCTAATGAATATTGGCTGTAGTTAGGTTTTATTTTTTCCCAACTGGTAGTCTCAAAACCACACAAAGTAGCAATAATTTTATGTTAAATTCGTCATAATTTGTATCAGATTTCCAACTGAGAACACAAGTGATGTATTAGATAAGTTTAAAGTAAAATGCTGCAATTCTGCTAAAGCATTATGTTAATATAATGGCTATGAACAGCACACAGAGCCACCTGTTGGATCTACTGAAACAATTTGTTTTGTTCTACCTGATACATTAATCAATATCATACACACACTCTGCAGGTGTGTTAAAATATTTTTCATGATTGTAAAACAAATGATGGATGAACATGTGGAAAGAGAGGGAAATTATTTAATATTTACTAAGTGGAACTTTCCTTGAAAAAAATCATTTCATAACCACTAATGTGGTCTCTACAAACACAGGTCACCTATAAAATATGAGCCATTTAAGATTGTCTCAAAAACATAGATTCTTTCTCCAGCTGGAGAACTCACCAACTTCATAGACATTCTTGTTGGCAGAAGTTGAGTTATTGATCTCTGCATACGGGGAGTCTCTTCGAGCTGGAGACTTCATCTCTACATAGCCACACTCTGAACTTTTAGGAAGAAGCACAGGAGGATCTTTAATCGTGGCATATGGGTTTTCAGAACTGCTTAGGGAGCAGTTACTTGAATTATATTCAGAATTCTTTCCCAGATCTATGAGGAGAGATGGGAGGGAAACAAATCAATGTTATTCCATGGACAATATCATTTCCTGTTCATAATTTACTTGGACAGGTTACTTCTGTTTCTGTACAGATGTTTCTATAATTGTATCTGCTGAAAATAATGATATGCATTATCTACTTATTTTGAGACAATATTCTACATAACTTCCCATCTAAAAAGCAATTATAGTTATCTCTAAAGGGAATCCAATGAAAATACCATGGAGTTGATTTAATTTGATGATCATATTCAAATACAAGCAATTCGGTTCTGTTTTACTAATAAAAAAATTGATGAGTTGAAGCTTTTAAATCAAGAAACCATCAGATGATGGCCCCAGGAACACAAGATCGTTCCATTATTGTCATGAGAAAAGTGTTTGTGTTGGGAAAACGTCCCTGTGAAACTTGAGTACTGGGCATTATATTGTTCAAACCTGACCTGAAGCGCAGACTCGGTCATCACACAAGCTAGTGTCTTCTTTTCCCCATCACTTCTAGTTCACATTTATCCCTCCTTCCCTCCCTCTAAGGTATATCTCTTTTCAGGGAAATACGAACATTTCCTCCCCAAACTGAAACCTTTGTTCCCCAAAACTTTCACTTCACACTCGCTCTCTCCATGTCAGTCGAACATGCTTGTTTGTCAGTGGAGTAATTTATCACGCTGACAACTCTAGATTATCTCTACACTACGACTTTTGCTTGTATTAAAAATTATTTCAGTCTCTGAGACAATCCTTTACAGTAAGATATCAACTATATGTATTTCTTCCTCAAACTTACACCATACCTTTCAAGGATTTTCCCATATTGTTTCTGTCAAGTCCAAAAGCCCCTGTGACAAAGAAGGAAAATCACCCCATGAGAACTAAGCATTGAAGAAAACCAAATGTCCCTAGACCACAGTGGGCGACCACACTGCAGTGGGTCACCAAGGCTGTGCCTACAAACCTTAATACCACACCACCCGTGCCAGAGGCTCCTGCAGCTCTGACCTAAAGCCAAGTATGCAGTGTTTTACATGAATACCTCCTCATCTTTGGCAAGGACTTTTGTGATCAGCTAATGAATTCAGGGTAGACACTGAGGCACAGGGAAAGATAAATTAGTAACTTGAATCAAGGCTGCATAGTAGAAAGAACACAGCCAACACTAAGTCTGAGAATTCACCCCCAAGTGCAGCCCTTTCAAGGACTCAGTTGTTTTCAAATAATTTTCTCAGTAACCACTGATAGGCTATTGGACACTTCAAGCATTATTGACATAACACTTTATAGGCTGATGCTACACCTTGACCAATTTTATTCAGCTTTTATTGAAACAATTTGACCTTTCCAGTTGCTGGGGGAGGAAAGGGGGCATTTCTGTATGAGCCCAAAACGATTGGCTTTCTTGTTTTAAAATGCCTGACCTTCATAGGGGAGTGAGTGAGAAATATAACAATATTCCTGTTCACTGGGAAAAATGAGGTATTACCAAAACCGATAAAGTAGTAACCATCTTTTCTAAAACACCAGACTTTAATCACAAATTAGTGATTCGCAATATCATCAAGAAGACAAGAGGTTCTCCTATGGTGCACATCAGGCCACCTGGAATAAATGCTAATTTCCCTGGCACTACTAAATAGGAGTCCAGGATTGTACTGGAGCTGTTATGACAAAGAAGAAAAAAAACAATAGATTAGGGGACTAAGAACTTCCATTTCCTCACTTACTAGCCACATAACTATGGAGAAAATGTTAAGTGCTGAATATCAATTTTCTTATCTCTAAAAGCAGGGAGGCAAAAACTGCCTTCCAGCTTCACATGGCTGTTGTATGAGGAAAAACTCTGGAAACCCTAAAACGCCACGTGAATGAACAGGTTTCTGTCATGAAACTCTGAGAGTCAGTCCCTCTGTAAGCATCCAGATTATTTAGAGATTATCTTTGAAGCAATATTATAGACTCAGTTAAAAGCAGAGAACCATGACTTGTGATGAACATTCCAAGTAAGTATTTGAGAATGTTAAAGAAATGAAAGCCCAGCTCCTATGCATACTTTTACAGTGATGTGAAACTCCGTTCTGTCTATGGGGGCCTTGACAAAAGGCACACCTTTCAGGAGAAAGAAGAGGCACCCTCCCAAAGAAAAAAAAAACCAAAAAGAAAATAAAAAATTTCTAAAACTAAATGACAATATACCCAAACTGAGTAGGACACAATGAAGGCAGATCTAAGAGGGGAGTTTTTAGCACTAAGTGCATACATTACATGAGTAGAGAAATTTCAAATTAATAACCTAACCATCCACCTGAAGGCTTTGGCAAGAGAGCAATCCAAACCCAAAGTGCCAGGAAGAAGGAAATAATCAAGACCCAACCAGATATCAGTGAAGTGAAAATGATGAAAGTGATTTTTAAAATTGATGAAACGAAGGCTGGTTCTTCAAAAATTTAACAAGATTGATAATCTTCTGGCCAAATTGATCAAAATAAAAATACAGAAGACTCAAATTAACAAGATTAGAAATGAAAAAAAGGTGAAGGCACAATAGATAACCAAAGAAATAGGAAGAATAAACAGGGCATATTTCAAAAACCTACATTGCACAAAATTGAAAAATCTGGATGAAGTAGATTAATTCTTTGACTTATACCACCTACAAAACTAAACCCAGAAGAGATAAATTACTTGAGTAAGGCCATAAATCAAATGAAATTGAAACAGTAAGTAAGACCCTCTCAACAACAACAAAAAAATATCTAGGCCCAGTCAAATTCACAACAGAATTCTGTCAAAACTTCATTGAAGAACTAAAATCGCTTTTTCTCAAGTTTTATCACACAACTGAAAATGAGAAAATGTTCCTTTACTCCTCCAAGAAACCAGCATTACAGTAATACCATACCAGACAGAAACAGGAAAATTATAGACCAATATCTCTGATGAACTTAGATAAAAATCCAAGATCACATCAAAAGTATCATCCACCTTGATCAAGCAGAGTTTATCCCAGGGACTCAGGTTCAACATATAGAAATCAATAAATGTAATATATCACGAAAATAGACCTAAATGCAACAATCATGTGATCATTATAATAGCTGCAGTAAAGTTTTTTTTTTAAATACAATATCTCTTTATGATTAAAACATTAAGAGACACTGAGAATGAAGGAACCCTATCTCAACATAATAAAGGCTATTTATGTAACAGACCTAAGGCCCATATCATACTAAATGGAGAAAAAGTTGAAACATTCCTATTAAGATCTGGAAAAAGAAAGAGACATGTCACCACTGCTTTTCAACATAGGATTTGAAGTCTCAGTAATAAGACAAGAGAAAGAAATAAAAGGAATAAAATTCGAAGGGAGAAGTCAAGCTAGCCCTGTTTGCAGATGATATAATTCTGTACATAAGTGACCCAAATGACTCCATTGATAAACTCCTAGAGATGATAAATTCTTTCAGAAATGTGGCAGAATATAAAATTAACACCCCAAAATTAGTAGCCTTCATATATACCAATGACAAACATACAGAGAAAAAAAATCAAGGAAGTAGTACCATTTACAATAGCCACAAAAATTAAAATCTTGGAATCTTAGCAAGAAAGTGAAAGACATTTTCTATGAAAAGAGAAAAACATCGAAGAAATAAATTGATGAAGACATGAAAAGATGGAAAGACCTTCCATGCTCGTGGACTGAAAGAATTATACAATATACAATATACAAAAAATGCAATTCCAATCAAAATTCTAGCAATATTTTCCACAGAATTTTTTAAAAGTCTCAAAATTCATATGGAAGTACAAAATGCTTCACATAGCCCAAAATATCCTCAGCAAAAAGAACACTACCCATGGTATCATCATACCTGATTTCAAGTTATACTACAAAGCCATAGTAATAAAAGCAGCATGGTACTAGCATAAAAAGGAACAGATAGATCAATGGAATAGAAGATCCAGGTTTAAGTTCTAGTAACTACAGCTGCCTGATCTTTGACAAAGAGATCAAAAACACACTGGAGAAAACAGTATTTTTGACAAATGGTGCTGGAGAAATCAGCTAACTATATGTATTTTTAAAAAAGCATTTAGACATTTTTCTTATTCCTTTCATAAAAATTTGCCAAGTAGATCAAGACTTCAATTTAAGACCTGAAACGTTAAAACGTCAAAAAGCAAAATAGGGAGGACACTCAAAGATATAAACCTAGGGAAAGAATTTCTGAACAAGACCCCAGTAGCCCAGAGAATTAGACAAAAATTAAATCTCATGAAACTAAAAAGCTGTTGTACAGATAAGCAAACCATCTTTAGATTTAATAAGACACCCTACAGAATGGAAGAAAGTCTTCACAGCCATATATCCAACAGAGATTTAATATCTACAATATACAAATAACTCAAAAAACTAAGGAATAAAAAAATCATGTAACCCACTCAAAAAAAAAATGGGGCAGGGAGCTGAACAGAGAGTTCTCAAAGGAAGAAATAAATGGCCAATAAACATCTAAAAAGGTGTTCAACATCTTTAGCCATCAGGGAAATGCAAATTAAAATGACTTTGAGGTTCCTTCTCACTCCAGTCAGAAGGATAATCGTCAAAAATATATAAAAAATAAAAAAAATGGTCTGGAGAGATGGCTTAGCAGTTAAGACACTTGCCTCCAGTGCCTAAGGCTCTGGGTTCGATTCCCCAGTACACACATAAGCCAGACCCACAAGGTGGTGGCCCTGATGCTCGCTCTCTCTCTCTCTCTCTCTCTCTCTCTCTCTCTCTCTCTCTCTCTCTCTCTCTCTCTCTCTCCTTGAAAAACAAATAAATAAAATATTTTTTTAAAAATAAAAATAAAAAATATCAAATGACAACAAATGTTAGCAAGAGTGTGGGGAAAGAGGAGCCCTTATCCACTGATGGTGGGAATAAAAACTTGTACAGATTCTATGGAAATCAGTATGGAGACTCCTTAAAAATATGATATACCATCTGATCCAGCTATATCACTCCTGGACATATACCCTAAAGACTCTACTCTTTACTAGAGACACTTGCCCAGCCATGTTTGTTGCTGCTCTAATCACAACAGCTAGGAACTGGAACAAGCCCAGTGATGAATGAATAATGAAAACGTGGTATATATACACAATGGAATGCTACTCAGCAGTAAGGAAAATTGAAATAATCAACTTTGCAGAAAAATGGACAGACTAAAAAAAATCATAGTACATGGTCTTATTTATGCAGGCTCAGAAAGACAAATGCCTCATACTCTCTCCCGTTGTGATCCCTAAGTTGGGACAGCTTGACGTGACTCTAAGTTGTCGTAAGCCTCCGTAGTGTTGGCCAATAATAAGGAGGCAGAGAATAGGAGCGAGTACAAACAGGAAGGGATGAGAGGTGGGGATACTTGACAGACACACAAGTGTAGTGACAGAATGGGGGGTTAAGGATCTTGTGGGGGATGGGAGTAACAGAGGGTCGAGTGGGAATTGTAGAAAACTAATGACAGCATAAACCAGTACCATAGAACCCTTCCTCCTGGTTATCTAACTAAAAGATATGTCTTAAGAAGCGGGGCAGGGAGGGGAATAGCCTGGGCATAGAGGTGCCCTGTAGAGTGAGAAAGCTTAATCCTAAAACCATAGGCTCTGGTTGGTAAGTTCCAGTCCCAGAACTGGGTTATCCCCACAATAAGCTTTGGTCAGGGAGACCCATTAAGTCCCCCAAACAATGTAGGCTATTGCCAATGAACTGGTTACCCACCAGAGCTCAATGGTAAGACCCTATTGCTAAAGACACCATAGTCTGCCAGCACAGGACAGGGAGAGATCACATCAGAACTGAGAACGAAGCCAGCTCCTTAATGGCTAGCCCTCACAGTCCTGGGAATTGCTATGTGACCTTCTAAAGGATAATGGTCACCAACTGTGTGAACAAGCTAGGGATCCTACAAAATACAAATTTGACCAGCCACTCACAATGTACATACCCATGTAATAGTGGCACATGAGGTTAACTAATTGCTCTCCAAATGGATATGAGACCAAATGAAAGAGAGGGAATTCATACCTGGCACTGAGAACCAAGGCAGAATTCTCTGCATAGGAAGGTGATAGACTCTAGAAAGAAGCTCCCACTGATTTTTTTGTGTGTGTGAAGAACAGAGGGTATATTGATGAAAAAGCTTTGAAAACACTACATTTACCCACTTTGGCTCAGGCTACTCTCTTGGTTGGACAATCTGCTTTTACAGATGGCAGCAAACACTGGGAAGAAACAAGATTCATCAGTGTGACAACAAACAAAAATAGTGACTGCCTATCACTAGACAAGTCATCTCTATCACAGCTTCCAGGACCCAGGAGACATTTCAGTGGATGTGGTGATTTAAACGCAAACACCGTTCTCGCTGATAGCCTGACAATCTCTTGCAATATGTGATATGCTCATACGGTCAAGTTCACTTCTCTTTTCAGATGGTGGTGACCACTGGGATAACTTAAAAGACACCGTGGTGCTGAGAAGAAATGACAGTGGAGTGTTCAGCACTGGGACATCTCTATCACACCTCCTGAGGCTCAAGGTCTATTGCAGAAAAGGTGGCAGAAAGATTTTAAGAGCCAAAGGCAGGGTAAGACTGCTTACAATGAAAGTATCCAGACACAAAATGGCCTTGATATTCATGACTTCACAGCACCTGATAACACCTACACAAAACCTTCATAATCAGAGGAAAAGATGATGACACCAAAACAACTAGAGACTGATTGAGAGGGGGAGGAACTATGAAGGAGGGTGGAGGAGAGAATTATAACGGTTTATTGTCTAGAATAATGGAACCAATCTATAAATAGATTTTAAAAATATGCAACAGTGCTATTCTCACTAAGCTATGTGTTATGTGTGGCAAGTATTTTTTATCATAAAACATGTTTAATGTTGTGAAATGAATTATCACTATTATAAATCAATAGATGTGATCCACACCCACAAAAGCACTTGGGGTGGAGGATTTCAATAATTTTTAAGAAAATGCATACATCCTGATTCCAAAAAACTCAAATCTGTTTTCTCACCTGAAACAGGAGAAGACATTAATTATGGTGCCTGGTATTTAAAGAGAGTGGGAGGAGTCGACCTGCTGGCACCAAGCTAACAGAGATCTAGCTTTCAAGCAGCTGTAACCTTTTAATAGGCTATCAGACCTTGTGCCAAGCTCCTCATTACCTATCAGAGTACTTGTGAGTATTTAGTTAACGCATGTAGATCTCAGCAGGCAGAGACTCTTGCCTGTCAATCCTGCCCACAGTAGGAACTCAATAAACATTTATTGGACAGAGAAGATATTGAGTCCAGTAGTAAACCCGATAGAGGTGTTGGATGTAATTTTGTTTTTTAGCATTATTGTTTTTGTTTTGAGACCAGGTCTCATGCATCCCAGTCTGACCTCAAACTCCCTATGTAGTCAAGGATGACCTTGGACTCCTGATCTTTCCACCTACACTTCCAAATGCTGGGATTATAGATCTGAGTCAAGATGCCTGGTTGACACGATCTGGGTTTGTGCTTTCTGTTTCTATTGTGTCGATGTGGTACAGACACTTCTCCGTGACTACGCTTGTCCAGACAAGGTGGGGGTGGGTGGACGCACCAAGCTCGTTGAGGTAACCTCCATGCTTCCAGTCCGCAGGCAGAGTCCCCGTGCAGTCCATCACTGGGCCTCTCTTCCCTGGATTCACATTTTTAAGATTCACAAATAGCTGGTTGTTTTTCCACTGTGAAAAGCATAAACAGTAAAAAGCAATTTAAAATAAAATGCATGTATCACAGCACAGTGTTAGCTTCAGGGGAAAGCAAGTCTAGGCACATTGGAAGAATCTTCTCTCAAGTGAGGCCGAGCAAGGGACAAGGTCACCACTTCCTGAGGTGCAGAGCACATGTCCCAACTCTACCCTCCATCACCAGAGTGTTGGGCCCCTGCCTAACTGAGCAATCTTAAGCTAAATTTTAGAATATGGAATAAAGCCTGGCATGGTGGCACACGCCTTTAATCCCAGCACTTGGGAGGCAGAGGTAGTAGCTGATAAGCCTTGTTCCTAATTGCTGAATTACATGTAGCTGATAAGCTTTGTTTCTGCTTGTTAAGTTACTGGCGATATAACCAACTACCCTGCTGATTGGCTGTAAAACAATGCGCCCTAAGGAGGCATACTTTGCTCTGCTGTACTCTGCTGATTGGCTCCTGCCAAAAAGTTTGAATCTTATTGCTTGAGAGAAATAGGCTGAACAATGCAGCCTTGGGTTATAAAAGGGCTTGGGGTGCTAAAATAAAATGAGATCTGCCCGACATTTCTCCCGGTCATGTGTGTCTGTCCGACTGTCACCTCACCTCTCCCTAACTGAGCCCTTTCTCCTGCTGGCTGGCAAGACTTGGGCTACCCGCAGGGGGCTAGGGGTCAGAGACCCCCAACACCAGAGGGCCTTTGTTTCATCCTGTCACCCTGTGCCAATTAAACCTTTTTTGGGCTTATATGCATTGAATTTTGAATTGTAAAATAATTCTAGGTCTAAGTTCTCTTATCAAAATTTGTACGATTCTATGAGTCTTCAGTGGCTCGGGCATCTTCCTAAGCACAAATATGAGAATAAGGTAAGAATCTGTATGAGAACAGATGGAATGATGAATATTTCTCTGGAGAATGTAAAGTACTGTTTAACTCTGAGGTCTATCATTAAAATCTAGCTCTATTTAATGATAAGTGGATTAAGTTAATTATAATGTCTTTGTTCTTTTTTTTTTTTTTTTTTTTTTTTTTTTTTTTTTTTTTTTTTTTACAGAGAGCTAGACAGTGGCAAACCAGATGATGGAGGCTGGGGAACAGAATTTGCGTACAGCTTGAAGGCAGAAATGCTTGGGGCTCAGAGCATTGTGGGGAGGAGGACCTAGGGGTACAGGTGTTTAGGAAAAAAAGCTGTACCCATGGTTGATTCTGCAGCAGGTCTTTATGTCTTAATTAATGATATCATGAAACATTTTAAAATCTCATATAAAATTAGGAGCATTTTCCAAGGTGTAATGGAAGCAGCAGAGACTGGAGGCAGAGAGGCCTTGCCTCGTAGCAGCTGCCTCCCCACTAGCTGGACAGCCATGGAAGGGACTGGAACTCAGCTTTTGGTCACGATGTGTGTGGTAGTTACACTTGTCCAGAGGACAGTTTGGGGGGAGTCAACTGAATAATCAATATATGTGAAGTGCCTGGAGCAACAACCCTCGTAACTGTATTCTTTTTCTTGTTCCCCCGCCTACCTTCCAAGATTTGGGCCATTTTCTCTCACCTTGGTGATGGTCCTCCTGTCCCTGTTGTTGGCATGAGGGGATGGAGCACACTGGGAAAGCGTGTGGTAACTGGGGTTGCTGAAGTAGTGGCTGTTGACATTTCCACCGTTGCTATGGGGCAAGGTTTCTGCAAGAAAAGAAAGAAATGGATATGATGCCATTACTCCATCCCTAAATCTATGGGGAGAAAGAATCAAACGAACAGAACAAATGTTTGGATCCACGACTTCCCAGCCTACACAGCAAAGTATCTAAAAGCAGCAGGCACCAGCTACTGCCTCTGTGGACAGTGTGAATGCATCCATAGAACCGTTCTTAGCTTTGGGGCCAGTACAAGCTGGGACTACATGAGTTGTAACTGCATGCAAAAAAAACCATGCTGTTTTCTTTCTTTTTTTAATATATATTTATTGTCCATAATGAGTTACATTACTTAATGGGCAAACAATGCGTTGTTATCCCGAATTCCCGAATTCTCCCCCTCCCCATCCCTGATCAGTTGTATATCCTCCTCCGTGTTTTCTTGACATAATAGTTTTCCACTGGAAAACTACTCCTGTGTAAGTTGCCCAATTCACATATTCTCTCAGAATCTTAATATTTATAAGCATGTAACCATCCTGAAATCCTTCAATAATTGCTCAAGCATTAATAAGATTTTAAGATTTTTTTTGGGGGGGGGGTTTCGAGGTAGGGTCTCACTCTAGTCCAGGCTGACCTGGTATTCACTATGTAGTCTCAGAGTGGCCTTGAACTCATGGTGATCCTCCTACCTCTGCCTCCCGAGTGCTGGGATTAAAGGCGTGCGCCACCACGCCCAGCCCAGATTTTAAGTTTTTAATTGACTCAGTGTAAGAGGCTACCTTTTTTGCTGATAAAATGTATCACTTTTAATTTTCTTTCTTTTATGGGGACTTGTGACAGAAAGGAAGATTCAGAGGAGCTTTCTTAAAGTACTTCCTTGGTTCTTGATAATAAAGAAACCTGCCTCATATATAATTTGGTTCTCTTCAGTTCATGACTCATGAAGGCATAAGGAGAGACTGGAAGATTCTGGAAGAAGCACACAAGACCAAAGACAGAGGGCCTGGCTGCTTCCCTGATATGCTCCATGACGTTCCTCCACTTCTTATATGACAGAAGTGGAGCCTGGCTGCTCAGGAAAGCCTCCTCCTGAAAAGAATTGCCTAAACCACCATACAATGTAAAACCCTCCGAGATGCAGACATGCAAACCACATCTCTGTCCATGCACACCTTTCTGAGCATGCAGCTGCCTCAGGGAGAGTGGACAGAAACAGTGGACACATAGCCAAACAGCTAGTCTCAGAGGCAGGAGAAGCCTAGCGTTCCAAGGAGAGAAGTGCCTCCCCACCCTGAAGTCCTACCTGCAACTGTATAATCCGCATTGATGACCCTCATGGCCGGAGTGTAGGTCACTGCTGGCATGCTCGACTCCTTCCCCTTCTGCTTGTGTCTGTAAATCACGAACAGTGCCAGGAGGAAGAGTACAGCCAGCAGAAGGACGACGATGCCCGCAATGGCCCCGATCTGGTAGGAATCCGCAGGAAGGGCGGTGCTGGTTCGGCTTAAACTGTTCAGATTGCCGACAATTATAACACCAGCTAGGAAATAGGAGGAAACGCTCGAGTAAGGAGGACAGTATGCTGGGAAAACACTCCATTTCGACTTCCAAGAAATCCCACTGTGCTAATGTGTGGATAGTTTCACTACATAAAATGATATTTTGAAAAGAGTACAGGAAAGAAAACAAAATTCTTCATTTTCAGATGTCGTTGGTTTGTCTGTTCCCCTAGAAAGATTCTTGAAGCTCAAAAAAAAAAACTCAATTTGAACCCAAACATTCATGACTAAGGTTTGGATATTTCTCGTGTATCTCAAATTTAAAAAAAAAAAAGACTGGCAATTAATTTTGCATAACTTTCTAAGTTTTTTTAACTGTGTGTGTGTGATGTACATATGTGTTTAGAATGTGTGCTTGTGTGTGTGTGTGTGTGTGCTAGTAATTAATTTTGGATAATTACCAGACTTTTTAAATATCTGTGCGTGTGTGTGACATGTATGTGTGTGTTTGTGTGTGAGTACTGGTAAATGCATGCCACACAGCATGTTTGTGGAGGTCAAAGGAAAACCTCAGGTGACTCACTTTTCACCTTGCTTGAAGCAGGATTGTTCACTGCTGCTTACATCATCATGCTCACTGGCCAATGAGCTTCTGGCATTTCTGTTGACTCTGCCTCTCATCTAAGCAGCAGCAGTGCTGGGATTACAAAGGTTCCCCATGGAATCTGGCTTTAAGTGGATTTTGGGGATCCAAACTCAGGTCATCACACTTGCACAGCAAGAATTTTTACCCACTGAGCCATTCCCCAGCCTTAATTATCTGATTTTTTTGCTTTGAAAATTCTCTAATACTCTCTTACAGGGGGATAAAAACCTAAATGCCTACCCGACTCACTTAGTCTTTTACTTATCCTTAGTAGCTCTCTCTTTTTTTCCCCTGGCAGGGTCTCACTCTAGCTCAAAGGTGAATGTAGTGCAGGCTGGCCTCAAACTCACAGCAATCTTCCTACCTTAGCCTCTTGAATTCTGGGATGACAGGTGTGACATATCATGCCTACTTTATCCTTAGTATTTCTAAAAGTAATTTGCTTTCTAAGCAAGAGTAACTCCATTATAAGTCTAGTCCAATGAACCCTTTACCTCAAGAGACATTGTTCCATGAAAAACTATTTTCTATGACAGAAACATTTTTCTTGCTTGTACTAGTAACATCACTGTGCACCCTTACTCATTAAACTCAAAATTCAGCTGCACATAGATCTCCCTTGAGGTCCATCAAGTGAGAAAGCTGGAGTTACAAATGAAAAGTCAGGAAATTGGGCATTGGAAATATGACCCAGATGTCCCAAACTTTCCTTTCAATGAAGTTTTTCTTAAGATGAACTTTCATATTCAAGGTGCTCCTTTCAGCTAAACAGGTGCTTCTAGATCTGAGGACCCTTATGCTGGAAGTCCATTTTATAAAACACTCTAAAACCCAGGCATGATGGCATACACCTATCATTCCAACACTTGGAAGGCTGAAACAGGTGATCAAGGGTGGGAGACCAGGTTAGGGGCAGCATGGAAAGATCATGTCTCAAAAAAATAAAACGAGGTAAAACAAAACAAAAATACTCTGCCTCCAAATCCAGTGAACTGGGGCTGCTGAAATGAGATTATAGTGTATTTTCAATGATGATATCACAAAATATAACATCTAACAGTGATGATAAAAAATGTAAGCTATGAGCATACAAAAGGTATTTTGTGAAAGAAACTAAATGTTGCAAATATGAATATTTGCATGGTCCACCTACAATGTTGTATGCATTTTCCAGTCTCTCACAGCCCATCTGCTAAGTGTCACCTGGAGGACAGTACTATAGATGCAAAGGCTCCCATCTGAGAACCATCAGAAGCTCTTTCTCAAAGGACCCGCCACCCTCGACTCAGAACCGCACAAGTGAACAGTGAGACTATACATATGACAAATATTCCAGGTGACTATGATATACTCCCTGGATTAAAATAATAAAATATGGGCATACATTTCTTAAAAAGTTAAACATATGCCTACTTTTCAACTCAGTGATTTCTATTTGTGAGTATTTACCCAAAAGAAATTAAAGCACACGCCATACACACTGCCATTCAAAACAGCTTTATCTATAATGTCCCAAAACTAGTCGTAGGCCAAACGTCCACAAATAATGGTATGTCTATTCAATCAAATACTACTCAGCAGCAAAAATAACTGAACCATTGAAACATAAAAAACATGATTTAATTTTAGAATGTTTATGCTTAGTAAACAAAACCATACATAAAATGAATACTGCATGATTATTTTATATGAAATTCTAGAAAATGCAAATGTGACAGAAAGATCAATGAGTAGCGACACCTTCAGAGTTAGTGGTAGCAGAAAAGAGGGTGAGGAAACATACCGAGGACAATGACTCCTATCTTTATTGTTGTGATGGCTTACAGGTACCTTCATATTTTATCAATAATATAAACATTTGTGATTTTCTATGTTAATTAGAACCCATTAATGCTGAATAAATAATCACAGGCTTAATAGGACATTCATGAGTTGTTGAATAATAGAGTCCTCTCATCGAAGAAGTAATACTCTATATATTACCTATGTGTTCTTGGATAAAGTAGTTCTTTATCCATAAGACATAAAACATGAGGTATCTCTCTGGCAACTTAATAAAAAAGTTAGTTATGCCTTGCAAATTTTAAAGAATTTATTTATTTACTTATAAGCAGGGAGAGAGATAGATAAGAGAGACAGAGAGAATAGGCATTCCAGGGCCTCCAACCATGGCAAAACACCTCCAGATGCATGCAACACCTTGTGCATTTGGCTTTACATGGGTACTGGGGAAATGAACCCGGGACATTAAGTTAAGCTTTGCAGGCAAGCATCTTAACCGCCGATCCATCTCTCCAGCCTGCCTTGTGAGTTTTAATGAGGACTACTCAAGGTAACAGAAGTGAAGACACTTGACACTGGTTCTACATGGTGGCCACAGAGTGAGAGGAAGTCGTTATTATTTACTAATACTCTACCTTGATCACACCGTGCCCCCTTCCATCCTGGGCTGCAGTAACAGGTCCCTGTGATGTGGTCACAGGTAGAGTTGTTCAGACAGTCACAGATCTGACGACAGCCATAGCCATATGTTCCAGCTGGGCACTCTAGAGAAGGATATGAAATCATTACAGATCTCTGGCCTTGGGGACTCAGAGTCCCCCTCAGGGGCATCGAGCTCTAACAAACTTGCACCATCCAAAGTGTTCAAAACTGAACAACATTCCCTGAGCCACTGTGGGACACACAGTCCAGGCTGCCCAGGGCTAGAGACTGAGCCCCTCAACATTACAGCTCCTGACAGTTTTAGGTGCTGAACACCCACTTCTCTGATGTATGTCCAAAGGGTCTGTGACTCCCAGGGAACAGTGGCTGACAGTCATGAAGAGCAATTTGAGATGCCTCCCGCAATCAAAATTATGGGTTGGAAGGAGATGAGACTAAAAAACTGTTAGCTAGAGATACTTCCTTGAGAACATTCGGATTTTACGTTAGCCTTAGAGATCCTTGAAAAGACACAGTTTCATTTGGATTAGCTAGGAATCAAAGAAGTTTGGGTAATTTTCTAGGTAGGAATTTCATCATAGAGGGGTTCAAAGTTTGGCCTTGCAGGTTGAAGTCACAGAAATCAGAGTAATGGGATTCTTACGATGGGCCAAAATCGAAAAGATGAGTATAGGGATGCTGAGCCTGAAAATCATCATGGCAAAGTGTGTCTTGTCTTTTACTTTACAGTGAACAGCAGGGGGCAATGCACTGTTGTCATCAGAGTTATTGGCCAACACACTGGGAGAAGTCTTCAAAAACACAGATATTTTAAATTACTGTTTAGAGTAATCATGGAAGTACCTTTTTTTTAAACCAATGATCTGTCATTCAAGTGGAAGTCAGTTTAGAGCCCTTTCTGATTTTTATTCTTATGTTTTGATATCTATGAACAGACACGACTTAAATATATGGAGAGAGCTGCAATGTAACCACGTGACTCAGTACCTGTGTTATGATTTACTGAAATAGCCCTGTGAAATGAAAACTGTACTATTTTTGTCTTAAACTGGTTCCTGGATGTCTCTTGCACATATGTTTTAGGGATTAGTACATACAATAGAGATCTCCCGGCTGCTCAGGGTTCCTGAGGTACTCGAGTGGTGGGGAGTGATGTTAAAGTCCTGCCCTCCTGATCGCTATACACTGTCTCTACAGCATGTCATCTTTGGAGCAACCTTCCTAAGATGACACCCTCCAGCCAGTGGGAATTATCCACTTTTTCCTGCCTCAGGGATTTTACCATCAGAGAGTGCACCTCACACAGCCCTTAGCTCTGACTTGCTTGTCTTCAGTTCTGAATGGAAGTCAAGGGGAAGGACTAACACACTCATTTGATATATTCAGGGTAAGGCTAAATATTCTTGTAACACTGAGCAGACACAGAGCTCCTGGGATGGAAACGGAATGGAAAAGTAAGGATGGGTAATTACAAAAGCATATTCTCCATGAGTGGGGTTAAAAACCATTTTTATAGGCAACTTTCTGTTTTGAAGGTTATGATGGAGATTAGCTGTTAGTGGAAAAAGTATGGAAGGTTCTCAAAAAGGTGTCAGCATTTCCCTGGATTCATTTCCACATCAGTTACTGGGGCTGGCCCTGGACACCAGCCCTTCTCCATTATGAGTCTGGGGTCACCCCTGCCATGAAGAAAGATAGACTGTCTCTGTTTAGCCTCTGAACAGCCACTTTCCAAAAATAAGAGAGAAAGAGAGAAGAGGCAGGAAGAACCTAATGGAAAACTGGAATTTTGTCTTCACTCTTACAGTCTCACCTCCTCCAGCCAGAGGTAGAGGTAGAATTTGAAGGAAATACAGCATGTAATGATTCTAGGGAGACAGGTTTCCAAGGCAGGGAATCACCTAGGTAACCAGCCATGCACTCACATAACTCAAAAGTTGCCACAATTCTGCCTACATATTTTCAGGCATCTAGAAAAGCTGTTTCCAGCCACCACGTGATGCTATGGTCTCATACTCACTCTGCTCACAGCGTCTGCCCATGAATCCTGTGCGGCAGGTACACTGCCCAGAGATATGGTCACAGTCAGCTCCATTTTGACACTGGCATACCAATGCACAATCTTTGCCATAAAAGCCCAGAGGACATCCTGTGGCAGGAGGAAGGACAATGGTAATCAGTAGGCTGATGAGGAGAAACACAGATTCTGCCTCTCACATACTTGTGTTTGAACTTGAAGGATGCTAACCTGTTCCAAAATAAAGACAATAGTGTATAGCTCAGCTTATCACAGAGCTACTTAAAAATCCCAGGTTCAAGCTCTTGTAAAGAAATTGTAACCAACAAGCAGTAGGCAGTTCTATGCCTGTCAGTGTGACCATCACTGGTATCCCTGGAGACAAGACTAGTGCCTTCCAACAAAGCATCCTTTGGAGGATGTAAAGTGTGAGATATTTCCTTTCATTCTTTACTCAGTTACTAGAATTCTGGACTTGAATTTCCTGGACTGAAAAAAGTACATCATGTTAAAATTATCTATGTGCTTTTATGTCTAATACAAAATAATTCCAACTCTGCTATGAACCCTGCCCACTATATGCATTCTGAACATAGATAGTATTGTCAAAGATACCTGGTAGGATGTTTCCTATGTGCTTTGAACAGTTCTCTAAGCTTGGCATTGTGGCACACTTTCTAAGGCATGGACAAGAACACTGGGGTGTAAGATGTGTACAAGCTGAATTCTAAGAGTGCTTTCAACAGAGGGAATGCTTCCATGTGAGTAGATTCATCCTTACCCATGTCTTCTGTACCTTGACTGCCCCAAGTCACTCAGCTAGCACATGGCAGGACTGCAGGGCAATGACAAGACCAGATGCCTGTGGCATCATGCTGTGTCCACTTACACAGGTCCTCTGCGTAAAGCAGGCTCTAGTTTTAATTACAATCTACTGACTTATGCCTAAGGAGTGAAAAACTTCTTTATAGGTATAGAATCCCTAGAGAGTATGCTTGGGTTCTTTTTCCTCATGAATTCTCTTTTTCAAATCTTGGACTCATAGCTGAAACTTCCAAGGTCTTTTTGAGTTTATTCTCTATACTTGCAAATTAGCATTAAAGAGCTGTATCAGTTGCGTTGGCACATGCCAGTAGGATATTGGGCTGGGGAGATGACTCAGTGGTTAAAAAAACCTAAGAAACTGGGTTTGATTCCCCAGTACCCATGTAAAGCCAGATGCACAAAGTGGTGCATCTGGAGTTTGTTTGCAGTGGTAGGAGGCCCTGGCACACCCATTCCCTCTGTCTCTCTTCTATCTCTCTCTGCTTAAAAATAAATAAATGAAAAAAAAATTTTAAAAAGAACTGCCCCATTCCTAACCCATCTTTCTCCACAGCTAACTGCTATTCTTTAAAGTTATGATATTGTTATTATTAACTGTAAAATACATGATTTCTGTTTTGTCTCTTTCCTTCAATTGAAAGCAAGAGGGTAATTTTCCCCCAATGGTGTGGAACTGAGGAATACTTGCACTTTATATTAAAAGCCTCATGAGGAGGCACATAGGTGAGTATGGATACAGAATGGGAAAACAGCAAAACGAGAGCAGTGGTTGACAAAACACAACCTTGGCCTGGCATTACCACCAACGGACAGAAATGCAGATTCCTAGGTGCCAGTCCAGATGTAGCTGAGTCAGACACTCTGGAAGCTGGGCCCAGCAACCTGGGTTTATTGATTCCTCTCTATGCTTGTGAACCTTGCTAAAGTTTAAGAATCATTGTCTCCACAGGCACACAGTAGGTTAGGCAATGCGATGAGCTGTCATCCATCACTGGTCTTTTTCACTAAACCTAACCTTTGTGTAACTAGTCGGGTCCACATAAACCGTCTGGTTTAAGAAGACAAGAGAAAGAAACTGCACATCGGTACATGTAACATTGCTCTCCTCAGTCCTGCATGCGAGATGCTTAGAGCCCTTAACCACCCAGACAAATGTAGATGTCTGCAGGTCATTAGGGAGATGGCTTGTGCCTGCCAACAGCCCTGTGGAGCTCAGATGGTGCATGCAAACAGAGCGCCTGTTTCCTTCTTGGGCACGGTATCCCTTGGCGAGTTTCTGGCTTACTCTGAGTGCAGTAGAGCCCCGTCCAGCCAGGAGTGCATTTACATTCCCCATCGTAGGCACTGCAGAAGGCTCCATTGTGGCAGTTGCAAGTATGGATGCAGTTTGGGCCCCAGTGGGCAGGCGGGCAGGCTGAAACCACAGCAAGTATGAAGAGGTGAGACAAGAGTCCTGCGGCTAGCACCAGGCAGAAACCATTCCATCAACCCTCCTCCAACCTCCCTGCATTTGGAGGTTAGAAGTATACACCACTAAGAAAGCAATGCATCTGCAGTTTAGTGCAGAGATCCCAAATTCTGCACTAAAACCCATAAGGAAAGGTTGGTCCCAACAATGGCCAGCATTACTGACATACAGTTTTTATACCCACAGAGTGAGAGTATAGAACCGGAATCACCTCAAGTTTACAGATTCAGTTATTAAACAAATCACATTCAGCATTTACTGTTCTAGACCCAAAGGAGAGGGCAGAAAAGAGGAATCCCAGACACTCTCTAAATGCTTCCATTTTAACAGGGTGGCAAAACCAACCAGACAAGGTTAAGGCCACGGTGACAACAGAAGAATAAGGTCTAGTGAAAGAAACAAGGATGATGGAGATACTCTTTAAGATTGGCCTCTCTGAGGAGCGGATAGCGAGCAGAGATCAGATAAGGAAAGGTTTGCCTTGGGGACCTCAGGCCATGTAAGCCACACCTTTGATGGTCAAATCCTTCATTTGTCACTATACTTCAGAGCTGTCTCTGGAGCTAAGTGTATATGCCACATCCCAGCTGTAAGGATTGATTTACGCATTGACCAATGATGGGAAGAAATAGGAGATAAGGAAGCTAAACCATTAGAGGTCACTGTTAGCTGGAGAGCAGCTAGAAAGATAAAATTTCTATGAAATAATAATATAAGATCATGGAATAAAATAATTTGATTTACAAACACATTCTTCCATTTATACAAACACTTTAGGAAAGTATCTGTTTAAAACAAAGACTATTTTTAGTTTCTGTTTATCCAGTTGAGAATAGGGTACAATGAAGAAAACAAATAACTCTGAAGTAGATTTAGAAATGAAATACATCTTCCATATGTGTATACCATTTTTTATCTCAGAGCAAGGGAAAAATAACAGTTCATATCCAGGGTTTAGGGTGAATATTAGAATGAGTTCTCTAAATAAACATCCTCATTTTACAAGTGAAGAAACTGGTTCAAGAAAGAATAATCAGGATTGGTCCAAGGTCACACAGATTCATAACAATATTTATTAGATATTTGCTAGATATGTACAGCTTCTCTTAAGGCCACAGTAAGACTCAGGGTGAAAACAATTAAGAATCCAAGCTGTGTGATACTGGAGCAGCACTCTTTATCCAAAACAATCTATTCCTAAATGGTCCTGGAGAAACTTTTCTAAACCCCTGTATGCCCATGGCATGTTTTTAAACGTGTGCTAGGCTTTACTTTCTTTATTTGTGATGATCAGAAAATGGGAATCAGGAAATAACCACTCAATTTGCACATTCCCAAATGGCAAGTATAGGAACAGACCTCTAAAAAGTCACTTTGCTAAGGATATCTACCCCTTTAATGCGCCCCTTTGGTTTGTTCAAAATTTCTGCTTTTGTGGTGAAGGATTTTCTCTTTTAAGACTGGCTGACAATCAGCCAAGAAGGAATATTAAGATGGTTCCACCGAGTCCATAAGGGAATCAATGAAGTCAATGATCCCTATGAGAAGAAAAAGCTTTTGCCAAGTAAATCAGCTTCCTCTGGAGAGATAACTGGACAGGCCATGGCATTGTGTCCATTCACAGTGGTGTTCTCATTTTTGTTCCTCAAGCACATTCCTCCTCCGAATGAGGAAGTGACCAACTTCCAGAAGAATGAGTACTTTTTAAGGGAGCAGAGTGTACAAATCATGTGATAGCAATGATATCGGGTTTCTGTTTGCCTTCACTAGCCATTGTCCTGTCTTTCAGTTTGAATACCTGTTCCTCATCCTGTCCATATGGTAACCTGCACGAACGCGTCAGAAACCCTACCTTATGTCAGGTAGATTTGAATACACTGCAGTTCCCTCTGAAATAACATCCTCCAAACACAGTAAAACACACTATGAAGTACTAAAGAATAACACACTTTTCTTTTGCCAAAGGCCCCCTTATTTCAGAAATCAGGTGCAGGATAAACTACTGAAAAAAAAATTAACATTATGTAAAAAAATCAGACAGAAATATATTGCTTGCCAACTAATATTTATAAATTGCTAATAACTGTGTAGTCTGTAGTCTGAATTCAGTGGTTAATAAACACCGTGTGTAATCGGTACCTACTCAGTCTTTGCTTTACCTCGTGTGTGTGATGGGTGGATTCAACATGAACTGAGCATGTTCCATGAAAGTTGTCATGCGTGGAGCTGGATCAGCCCCATACATATGCTGCCCTTGGTCAAGAACTGAAGACCTTTTGAAATTGTACTGAGAGAGCCTTTCCAAGCATGACTTAGGGTCACTTTCCACTTTTCATGACATGGGTAATCTAAAGTCATTGACATAGTTCATCCTAGGCCAGAACACCCAAGTCTGCAGGGGAGTGCTGTGGGAGATTCCTGGGGAGCTGGGGTGAGGTGCCCCTTGTGACCATGTGCAGTGAACAGTCTGCTCAGGAGCCCTGCAGACTTATGGGGCTCAATTCACTTCAACTCTACTTCATGGCTCCATCATTAACTCTATAGGACACAAGATGACACACAAGATGTTTCTGTCTTAAATCAATAAATGGTGAGTCATTAAAAAGTAAAAATATGACATATTGGGACTGGAGAGATAGCTCAGTTGGGGACGTGCTTGAGTTTGATCCTCAAGTCCACACAAAATGCCAGACATAGTGATATATCCCCGTAGTCCCTGCACAGGGGAGACAGACACAGAAGGAGCCCTGGAGCTTGCTGGCCAGATAGTCTAGCCTAATTAATGAACTCCAGGCCAATGAGGTGGATACTCTGAGGTTCCTCTGGCCTTCATATGCATGCACATGCTCTCTCTCTCTCTCTCTCTCTCTCTCTCTCACACACACACACACACACACACACACACGTGCATGCATGCACACATATACACACAAACACGAATTTTAAAAAGTTACATAGTTAGGTACATCTTAAGATACCAATTTGATGTATATGTTGGGTCACTGGATGGAGCTCTTAATTAAAAACCAGGATGCATTTAATAATGGGTCATATATTCTTTGATAATAGACACACTCATACTTTAACTCCGAGGCATATGTAACCAAACAACAATGGTGATCGGCAGTTCTCTGAGGAGACTTACGTTGGGAGCAATCACTGCCAATCCAACCGGGGTAGCACTGGCAGGATCTGTCGATGGGGTTACACGTGCCATTGTTGGTGCAGGTGCAAATCCCTGCACAATGCTTCCCAAACCTGCCGCTGGGACACACTGTGGAAGAGATGGAGATCAGTAACTCACAGTCATAACACATCTCACAGAACTCTGAGGGCAGGACTGGACAGATGGCTTGGTGGTTTGAGGTGTTTGCTTGCAAAGCCTAATAGCCCCAGTACCCACATAAGGCGAAGTGGTGCATGTGTCCGGAGTTTGTTTGCTGTGGCAGGAGGCTCTGGTATACCCATTCTCTCCCTCCCTCTCTCTATCTCTCTCTCATAATAAAGTACATAGATTTCATTTAAAAAAAGAACTCTGAGGGCAGAAAACATCTCCAAGGGCATAACCCAACTGCCCACTGACTGACTGCTTCCACTTAAGAGCAACCCCCAACTTGAGAGCACACCCCAAATGTAAGTCATATTGACTTTCCTGGGAGGATGTTTACACTCAAACCTGAGGAGCCCACAACCCAGAGCACCGAGAGCTTCTGCAGGCATGGCAAGGCAGTATTTCCAAAGCTCATGTCTTTCCAGAACTCTGTCCCAGAAGGCACCGAGAACTGGTGGCTGGAAACACATCCTTTGGGAAGTCTGAGGACAGACTGCAGAGTGCTTGGGTGCCTTACCTTCATTGCAGAGGGCGCCTGTGAAGCCAGGCAGGCAGTCGCAAAGGCCTGTGATGTGGTGACACGGTCCACTGCTGTGGACGCACTGTGGGCATGTCTGGCTGCAGCGATGCCCATAAAACCCGGGGGAGCAGACTGAAAATAGAAAAGAAACCAACAGCCATTTTTCTGAGATGCATTTATCTCCTATACCACATCAGGATCTAGTTAAAGATTTGGAGGAAAAAGTGGACTTTTTTTTAAAACGATGTTGAGAATTTCCTGAGTATAAAACAAGAATGACATCAAAGACAGTCTTTAATAAGGAAAAGAAGCCTCTAAAATCTGAAGTTCTCTAGCATAAGCGGATGTTTCAGACCTCACGGTTTTACTATTTATGACCCCTATAATTAGATTAGGTTTTTGAAAAGTGAGTAAGTACAATACTGCATATTTATTTATATGCCTCCTAATACTATTTGGATTTAGATGTAGGATGAGCACATAAAACTCTCCATGGAAAGGGGTAATTTTTAAAAACAGAATCAAGTATGTTATAATATGTCATCTATTCTTTCTGGATTATAGTTACTCAAAGATTTAATAAAATGTTATGGAGAATTTCCTAACTTAACAAGTCTATTGACCAATACCAATAGCCCACACTTGTAATTTTTCAATTCTGCTTTTTCTCCTAGCAGTGACTTTAAGATTACTCCCAGGATACATGATTGCCTCAAGGCTTGGCTGATGTTGACTTCTGGTAATTGAGGTAGGGCCAATGCCAAATTGCTGAATAAAATATTTACAGGTCAGTGAATTTCTGGAACACCCTTTGCAAGCTCTGAGGAAGAATAAAGAATAATGCCCTGGTGATAGTGCCAATGAGGTAATGAAGAAATGGTTAAAGCCCCATCTGTTAAATCAGTCCTGAAGGTTGAAAGAAAAAAGTTCTTGGGGGAAGCATTATTGAGGGCAGTTCTGAGAAGGACTCCTCTGCTCTTGGCTGGAACCAGACACCACCAGCACTTGAGGTGGGGGGGGGGCACAGAGACCATCATTCTGTATGCTCTTCCCAGGAAAGGAAGGACAGAAATCACTGCCTGGGGGGCACTTACTTCTCTGACAGGTGGTGCCTCGGTATCCAGGTGCACATTCACAGATGCCATCATCGGGGGAGCACGAAGCCCCGTTTTTACAATAGCAGGGCAGCGAGCAGTTAGGGCCCCAGCGTCCTTCGGCACAGACGCTGTCACAGTGCACACCTGAAACAGCACAGGGGAGACTGAGGGCGCAGCAGTGGGGGTGTCTGGGTATGCCAGTAAAAACATGAGAGCCGAGCACAGCATGAAGCCCAGCACGATGGGCGCTGGGCAAGGATGAGTGAGGTGATATAAAGCTTAAATTCCTGTAATCATCTTATAGACACTAACACACAATATCATCGTGTTGTTAAAATAATGCCCAGAACTATTTACTCAGTCAAGAAGGATCTAACACCTTTTCTATGTTGATCTTTCATTTTTTAAAAATATATTTATTTATTTGCAAGGAGAGAGAGAGAGAGAGAGAGAGCGAGAGAGAGAGAGAGAGAGAGAGAGAGAGAGAGAGAGAGCACAGCACTACAAACCATCTCCAGCTGCATGCACCACTCTGTGCATCTGACTTTTATGTGGGTACTGGGGAGTCGAACTCATGTCCTTAGGTTTTATAGTCAAGTGCCTTAACCGCCATGCCATTGCTCCAGCCCTCATTTTTAATAGGGGAGACGGTAAACAACAGTGAAGCCCAGGGCTCTATCAATTGAAGCAATATTTATCAAGAATACTATTTATTTTCTCTTTATTCCACCCTTCCTTCCTTGTTTTCAGAGAAATGAACAAAGTATACAATGCTAAGGTATCTCACAAAGTGATTGATTCTTTTACACCAAGAAATTCTTATCCTGAAGTAAACAAATAAACACAATTTTAAGATACTTTGATGACACACTGCGCCGGATAGAAAGATACACTAATGCACCACCAAATTCAGGCTTAAGATTTAATCTCACTTTGGACAAATATAGGCAGTTATCTATCCCAATGGAACCATTTATATGCTATTGTGTTTACTATCCACTATTATGAAACTGTATGGAGGTATTTAACTTTTATTTTGAAAATGAACTTTAAGTCAGTCGTGGCTGAATAAACAAATGCCTAAAGAACAGCCAAGTTCGCAAAAATAAAGATAAAACCAGATACTATTTGAGATAAAGGGAAGTCCTATAAATTTGTAACTGGACTACAAGGACCTCTTTTATATATATCAGAACTCCTCAATACCCAAAAAGGGCTCTTCACATGGAAAGGCAACGAGTGGTAATTAGTGGTGCACGGGGACTGCTGGCCTCAGACCAAATGAGAACACGGTGAGAACAACCCCACTCTCCAGCATTCCACAGTGCTTACAACGACCCAGCACCCAGGATGCTGAGCAGGCCACGTTTTGCATTCCAGTTTTTGCTGCCAAAGTGATTCATAGAAAAATCAATGTGGTAGCATTGAAGCAGTCCCAAACGCAAGCTGTCACAGGGATGCTCCCAATGGGTACAAGAGCCATCTCTGCAAAACAGTCATTCTCCACTTTTCCCCTGTCCCTCTGTTTTGCCTCTGAAAGTTTTCTGCATGATAAAGGCTTGCAAACAGGCGTAACAGCATGCAGACTCATTGTGTCTAGGTTCAGTTAACAATACGCATTCATTTCAGCTTGGATTGCTGGCTGAAGAAAGTAAACTGATTAGAATTTAAATATCCCCCAGAGGATAAATAAATGGAATTTGGGCATGCTATGTTATTTTTTTTTAATTTTCTTCTTGTGTTCACAAATATTTTATATTTCAAGTGTTTTCCTGGAAAACTGAAATGGAATTGCAAATTCTACCCTCTCCAAATGTAATACAACACACACACACACACACACACACACACACACACACATGCGCACTCACACATGTGACATCCTTTCCAGAGAGCAAGAGGCAGAGGTCTGAAGGGAGGAAATGTATGGGATAGAGGATGTCTAAGATATACTTAATGTACTTCAAATAGATTAGGCATTAATGCCTGCAAAATGGTGACTTCGTTTTTACTGATGATAGAATAAAAGAAAAGGGCTTGAATATTAAAGACGCAGTGGGTAATAGAATTTTAGAATTTATATTCAAAGGAAAGATTCCTTTGCAATCAAAGTTATTAAAAAGTAAACTTGGCTCTGCTGAAATATGCTTAAATAATTGGAGGCAAAAGGCTGATAGATGACCTGGAGAATTCCCTAAGCATCTCAGGAAATGAAATGATGGATAAATCATGTGAAACAAGCTTATTTTTGCAATGGATCTCCTTGCTATATCATGGTCCTTTTACTTACATGAAAATTACCTTGATAAAGTTGATTTGACTGATGGTTATGCTAACCAGCTGGGCACATCTCTTAAGGGAGGAGGCATCAGATACAAAATAAATGATCGCTTTATTTATATGGCTACTCTGGCCTGTAATCATTTTTCTTAACAAGCTCTGAGTGAGTTATTCATAAATTTGTGATAACCTATAATATACAAAGCCAGCACATACTTTTGACTTGACGTGTACTCCCTTCCACTCTAACTAAATTGTTTATGTTGGTGTGTGCACAGGTGTGTGTGTGTGTGTGTGTGTGTGTGTGTGTGTACAAGGGAGGAGGCAGGAATAAACTCAAATGTCTCCTCAGGAATGTTATCCACCTATTCTTTTCTTTTCTTTTTCTCTTGTCATTTGAGACAGGGTCTCTCATTGGAGCTGACTGGACAGCAAGCCCCGGAATCCTCTGTGTCTCTCCAGCACTGAGATTACAAGTGTGCACCACCACACCCAGCATTCTTACCTGGGTTCTGGGAATCAAGCTCAGGTCCTCATGTTGTCAGGCAAGCATTTTACCCACTGAGTATCTCCCCATCCCCCACCATAACCGAATTCAAGTGTAATGAAAAGTGCTGATTTATCCAGTAGCTGATAAACTAAGGCACCCAAGATGGCTAAATCTCACCCCTCCTCAAGCTCCATTTATTTCTAAAAAGCATTAAAAAATCTGAACTAATTTTCCAGGGTGATTATGAGACTAACTAGATAATTACTCAGCTTTCACTTCTTTCAGCTTCTCACTGAGATTTTTCTGAGTGGCTTTGGGCTGAAGTGCCCAGGGATATCTGAATCTGTGAAGCAAGTGTTCCCACCTCAGCTGCTGTTAAATGGGAGTCCCGGGTCCTCATAGCAGAGGACTGAATCTCAATTGAGAGTGAAGCCTGTGGCAGGTGACCCTTGTTGCTGCTTGAAATGTGCAAAGCAGAGTTTAGGTTTGCAGCTTCCTTTAGAAGTGCATGACTGCTCAGTATGTTTAATGGCTCTGCGGAGCACAGGTGCATCAGGCCATAGCTGGACTACTTAGCTTTCTATCGAGTAAGCCACTCCAACAATCCCCCTTTGGAATATGTACATATATTGTATTGTTTCTGATCTTCTCGAGGACCCCGACTAATTAGTGTGAAATGAGTACTTGCTGAATGAATCAGTAAACACAGTTCTTCTCTATTTGAAGACAGAGCAACTTTCTAAGTAGATGAATCAACCACAATATTCCATACTTCCCTATGGAACTCTTCACTCGAAACAGGAGGCCAACCATATCTATGGTGTGTGTACCTAAAACAGTGACTCATTCCAGGCAAGGGGTAGTAATGGCCGCTTATATTTGAGAAGACAAAATTTTGGCTGTTGTGTGCTATTACAACAGATTATAGAGTGACAGAAACATAATGAGATATCTCTAGGAGATTTCTTTGGCATACTTACCTAAGAACAAATAAAAGTTTAAAAACCAGTGACTTTAGGAAATAACTTCCTAAAATACGAGGAGATGGAGGCAAAACGGGAAAGGGTAACTTTAAATTTGCTTCAATCGCTGGCTCAATAGAAGCAGTTTTTTCCTGATAAATTTTCTAACGCTGATAAGGAGATCTGTGAGGAACTGTTTTTGCCAGGACTGAGGACAAAGAGCTCTTTGATGGCCTTCCCAAGTTGCTAGGCAGTGGCTGAATAATCGTGATAAACTTCAGCTAAGCAGTGCTAAAGAAATGTTCGTGCATTTAATGCCTGATGCATTCTGCCAGGGGCCTCGAAGTGAAATCAGCATTCACTGGGCATTTGTGATTGAATGAATGCAGTAAATAAATCATCTGGGATGTCATTATTTCCTCTCTCAAGGATGTAGCCCCCAATTCCTTGTCTTGCTTAATTGTTTATGTTCATTTGGCCAGCATTATGATACATAGGGTGTTAGTGAATAGAGGAAATAATTTTGATTTAATGTCTTGACCCTGGACAGCAAGCTATTATACATATATTAGAACAAAAGTGGTACTTGTTAATAAATAATTGGGACACGTGATTATAAGGGGGGAAAACTATTACTTCTAGTTGTATCATTGACTGCTTTTCTCATGCTCTGATCTTCAAAATGATGACCCAGTGTAGAATAGTGCTATGGTGACAAGCTATCTACTGGCACATTCCTTTTGCCTATAGTCTGTACCCAGTAGAATGTGAATTTCTGCAGAGTGGGCGATGGCATCATTTTATCTTCATGTTTCCAGCACCCAAGTACTCTGGTGACATGAAACTTGAAGACATTTAACAATTTTTTTGTCAAATCAATCCTTTGTATTCGGAGTTGAGAAAAGGTCCCCATCAATCATATAACCAGGGCGCATTGCATTTGCAGCAGCAAGACAAAAATGCTGGAGAGCACAGTCCACCTCAGTGGAGCTGGATAAAGGCAGACAGAACAGACTACTCACTGCAGAGTGGGAAAGCAGGAGCTTTTTCTGCAGCTATATTTTAAATGCACATTTCTCTCTAATCTCACTTCAAAGACCCAGCCTTCTCCCTCTATAAGATCCTCCCTTTCCCAAGATTACAGAGACAGATACCTGCAGACACACTCTCCACCTCCTGGGACTATGAGTGGGTCATTTGCACTCGTGGATGACTGGGAGCTTGCTTGTTAGTTAAAGTCCTTTGACGAATTTATTACTTTTCACCTGGATTAGCTCTTATGTGGCTCTAGGCACAGGAAAGTAACCCCGTACCCAGGCTGTGACAAGTCAGGTTTCACTAAGATAGGAGAGACCGTGAGACAGATGAGTAACTAAAGGTAGTTAATCTATGGTACTGGCCACACTGGGTGTTTGGGGATAGTGGGACAGGACAGATGTCTTCAGGGAGAAGGTCACTGGCCTTCTTCTCTCCTGGAAACATGGAGAAGCTGGAGTCTTCTCGTCAGTTTCTCCATAGGTTCCCCATTCCAATTCTCTATTCCTGATTGGGCTAAGATGAGCATCCACCTCTTCTATTCTGATGTCCTCTTCTGACCACCATACCATGTTGTATTAGTCTTACTTTCTTTCCCAAGGGGCTTAGGGGCCTGATCTGATGCTCTAATCTATTCTCTACCATTTTCAAACTTTTTATTCCAGTACTAACACCTTCTCTTTTGCCAAGAGTAAGAAGCTTCTTCCATGAATACTCCCTGGACATGAAGTTCTTCAATAATTAGAATAATAAGGTATAGTAGGTTCCAACTGACTGACTAGTATTGCTGCTGTCTAGTCTAAGTGTTTAAGTGACAGAGAGAGCCACCAAGTAAAGTTGTGTAGGTGATCCAGCATGTAAGAGCGCCTGTCAGAAATCCAGCTCTCACTCCATGTACCAAGGAGAAAGACCTGAAGGATCCCCACATCTTTTGCAAAATTTGTGTAAAAGATGTTTTATGGTCTTGCATGGGTTCCTTTCTCCTCCTTATTTTCCTCCTCCTCCTCTTCCTCCTCCTCCTCCTCCTCCTCCTCTTCCATCCTCGAAATTCCCACTCAATTGATGCTAGGTAGCAAATGGGAAAGTGCACTTTGAAAGAGTTCCCAAATGACAGTCTTGGAGCAGAAAGGAAGAAAGAAACAGCAACCTGTTTCTGTCACTTCTTCTAATTTTTGATTGATAATTTTCATATGTGGACCTAGTGGATTTTGGTCATAATCTGCCATTGCCTTCTTTTGTCCCCTCCCCCCACACCCCTTCCATGAACCACATCTTCTTTCCAAAGAGTCTATCTCCTATTTTGATATCTGTCTTTCTTTTATCATTTTCAGGAAATATTTCATAATGTATTTCACTCCACTACTGTAGAATCTCTCTATATATTTACATGTCTCTTAACAGAATTACATTGCATCTGGAATTCCATAATAACTGTGTGTATACAGACAATATATGGTATACATGTGTGTATATGCCTGGGTGTGTGTACAAAGCTGAAGGAGAAGGAGCTTTTGTCATAGCCTACATATACTTGTTTGTAACAGTGTGACCTCTGCCCTAATGATTCTAAACAATTAAGATTTTAATTCCAGTCATGATAGTATCTTATTTATCCCATTTTTCTACTGTAGTCTGTCTGATCTTTTCTAATAAAACAGTCCACTGGCTAAAAAATTCAATAAATTAAGGTCTTAATTATCCACACATAGTAAATGTACACGTCTTTTCTTTTGGAAAAAGAAAAAGGTATGCAAATTCTAGGAAGAATGGTTAGGTTATCAAATGTAACTTTTGTTTTGGTTAGTTCTCATCGTACTGCATTCTCAAGTGTTTGATGCTTAGGTAATAGAGCCTTTATAGCAGACACTTTAAAAATCCCTATTCCTTCAGGAGAAAACCACAATCCTCAGAGACCAGGATGAAACACTGAGTGGTGATGACTGGAACATAAGAACACAGACTTCCTTGGCACATGAGATCTTGTGGTTCCTGGCAAGGGGAATGCTAATGTCTTGTCTTCAAACTCCCTGGGTCCTCAGTGGCTGAGCATTTTGTACCATGTTGTTGGAGTGGTGAGGGGAAGCCCCCAGCCCTAGATTAGAGTTCTCCCATTTTCTCAAACGCACTCCCTGTTTTACCAGGCACCGCACCCTCCTCAGAGATCTAGGTCCCAGAAGGCCTCTCAATGACAAAGGAGACAGGAAACAAATTCACTGGCTTGAAATCACTTGGATGATTTGGCCCCAAACCTAATTCCTAAGCATTAATCAATGCCTTCTTAATTTTGAGAAAGGTCCTGACAAACTTACTCAAAGCACATTAAATAATGAAATGTGTGAGTCCACCTGAGGGTAAACAATACACAGAATCTGCTCTTTTCTTATAGAAAATGGAATCCAATTCTGGATCCAAATCTGAGCTGTTCTTAGAACTTCTGGAAATTTCTTCTCCCCCGCATATGTTTACTTAGACCAAGTATGTTCTATGAACAAGGGACAAGTTATCAGCAGCTTTAGAGACTGACAGCTGTTCACCTACCAACAGCCCACAAAGAAGACCCAGTGAAGTGAGGCATTGGAACCACCGAACTGGCCCGGGAACAGTAAATACACAAGTTCAGGGCACAAAGCAGAGACAGAGCCATGAGGCAGGAAGCTTCTTCCCTGCTGGAGAGGCAGGCCAGTCACAGATGGGCAGAGGATTACAAGATTACATTGTGTGACAAAGCCACGACATTCCTGTAGGAGCTTGATAGGGCTACGGCCAGATGGGATAATTTGTCTTACTTCATGACCCAGACTGTGGAATGCAACAAACACATTTTCTGATTGGCTTCGGGCCAAGTCATCTCTTGCTTGTCTCCTGTATGTGCCTTTCTCAGTCCTGTTCAAAATCACCAAGCTGTGACTGGTGTGTCCAGGGGTTCCTCTTACTTTATATATTCCTAAAACAAAAGTAGATTTGGCAGACTATGGCCCCCAAACATACTCTGTTAGGAAAAGTCCTAAGTTTATCAGAAAGTTAAAAGTAAAGAGGTCATTGAGAAATTAGTAATGGCCATTTGAGCCCTTCAAGATCCCTGGTGGAGTCACACAAATTTTGCGTAGTACCTGGTATAATCCTGTGATAATATTAGTATAATCCAGTAATAATATTGGTGAGCTGAAAAGAACATGAAAATTTCATATACAAAGTCAAGTTTCTCAAATTAAGAAGGAGCTATCAAGATGGGTCCTTGTGTCTGTTTTATTGACCGGAAATGAACTCTGCAGCACCAGCACAGCTTGCTTCCCATGGCAGCTCTCAGATAATAGAAACCAAGCACATAACATCTCTTCCCTGTTTGCTTCAGTCACCAACCAAAGGAACCCCCCAAGAATTCTATAGGGCAAGAGCAACTGCTATGAGACCAAACACTTACTATGGCTCATTTGGTAATGCTTTCCAAACTGATCTATACGCTCAATCCTCATTAAATTGTCATCTTGTTTCTTTGTAGAAATTGGCATTTTTAGGATCACCTAAAATTCATATGGAATTTGAAGGAAATTGTCCAGCACGGCTGAACAATCCTTAAAAAGAACAAAGCTGGAAGACTTATATTTCTCTCAATTTTTAAAGATTCCTACAAAGCTAGATTAATCAAAACAGTGTTTTACTGGGGTGATGATAAACAAATCGATCAATGGGATCAGATAAAAAGTCCAGAAATAAACCTCACAAACCTCACCCAGGCAATTAGATTTTGGCAAGGATGTCAGGACAATTCAGGAGCAGGAAGGACAGTCTCCAAAAAATCCTGGTAGGGTCAGTGGATACCCACATCCAAAGGAATAACGTTGGAGCCCTTCCTCACTTCTACTCACAGTCTATAAAAATTAACTCCAAGTGATAAAAGACATAATTATAAAAGTTAAAACTGTAAAATTTTTAGAAAAAAAACATAGGCACAAATCTCTATAACCTTGAGTTAGGCATTGATTCCTTGGATGTAATACCAAAGCATAAGCAATCAAGTTTTCAAAAATGGGTAAACTTTATCAGGATAAAATCTGTTCTCTGGGCTAAGGAGATAACTCACTATATAAGGTGCTTACTTGCAAAAGCCTTTCAATTCCCACCCACCCACATATAGCCAGACATGCATTCATTTGCAGAGGCAAGATCACACACACACACACACACACACACACACACACACAAACACACAAGCATGCACACGCATGCACGCACAAATAAATGAATATTAAAA
This sequence comes from Zapus hudsonius, assembly GCA_004024765.1. Lineage (NCBI taxonomy): Eukaryota > Metazoa > Chordata > Mammalia > Rodentia > Dipodidae > Zapus > Zapus hudsonius. The sequence continues at coordinate 18,114 of PVHP010004098.1, read as the reverse complement.
ACTGCTCTGAACAAAACAAATCAGTAAAATCATGGGAGGAAAATAAACTCAGAAAGTGGGAGGAAATACTTGCAAACCACATGCCTGATAAAGAACATTTATCTAAAGTATATGAAGTATTATCACAATTCAATAATAAGGAAAACAATGCAGATTTTTAAAATATCAAAGGATCTGAATAGATATTTCTATAAAGAAGATTTACAGGTGACCAATAAATGGCTGGATAGATCTCAGCATCACTAGCCACCAGGGAACACGGAGAAGAATCCCTCAGAGGAACTACTTCACACCTGCCAGGATGGCTGTGATCAAAAAGACAGATGTGTGGTGGGGATGTGGAAAGGCTGGAACTCCTGGATCCTGCTGGTGGGAATATAAAGTGATCACGCAATAAGAACTATGCTCTTGCTCATGATTTATAGACCTAGAAGAAGGCACTAAATGTCCCAGCAAACCTGTATATCATGGTTCTTCTTTCAGGACCATGACTAGCCTGATAAACTCCTTAGCGGAAATCAGGAAGCCACATCAATAAGGACACAGTTCTACCTTGTAATTAGAAATTTTGTACTCATATGGTGGGTTTGTCATGACTCTAACAAAATTGTAAAAAAAAAATGTTTTAAAACTTTTATATCTATAGCCAGGCATGGTGGCGCATGCCTTTAATCCCAGCACTTGGGAGGCAGAGGTAGGAGCATCACTGTGGGTTCGAGGCCACCCTGAGACTACATAGTGAATTCCAGGTCAGCCTGGGCTAGAGTTAGACCCTATCTCAGAAAAAAAAAAGAAAAAAAGAAAAAGAAAGCTTTTATATCTACAAAAAGATATTTAAATATTTGTATATTAATGATTTTAATGTTAGAATTTAATATTTTGTCTCCAGTGATTCTGGCTGTATTGTTAAGATTTACTCTAATCTTTTTTAATTTTTTTAAATTTTTCCCTCAGTGCTTGAAACAAACCAGAGAGAGTTTGTTGATCTCTTCACAGCAACTCATTGGACCTTACATGTAAGATCAAGGAAAGAGCCTTGGGTTTTAGATTAATTACACATAGCATTTACATTTCACGAGACTTTGCTGTGTTTTCATTTTTTTTTTCTGAAAACGTGATGTTTCTCTGAGGAAGATCACTAGATACTAGGTTGATGGTTTCCCCTTCAAGTCAAGGCCCTTGGCTCTCACCTGACCATCCTGGGAGGCAACGGCAGTGCCCTGTGGTAGGATGGCAGCCATCTGCGTGGCTGCAGTCACAGCGCTCGGCACAGTTCAGCCCATACGTGCCATCCTGCCAGGAGAAGAGCATCAAACACATGAGAACCTGGAAAACCCCATGTTGGCACTACGTGAAAAGGGCCATAGTCCCCCATTTCCCTCACATGTCTCAGAAACCTGCATTACCTCGCCTCTCCCCGTGTCTCCTTGGTCTTCCAAATGTAGGAAATCAGCGTTTTAAAATCACCCAAACTCTAGCTTTTGCCTGACATAATAATTAGGACATGCTCATGGTCAAACAATTATACTAATATATTTATATGAATAGTTGCAGTACATGGAAACATGCTAGTTTACTAAAACAAACTTTTTATTGTCATTAGTCACAATTCATAGAATTATTTTCCTTTGTTTTTAATGCTTTTACAAAATAGTTCTGTGTTCCCCACAATGTGTTTTATCCTTTAATGGAAAGGGATATACCACACAGAAATTGTGTGTGTGTGTGTGTGTGTGTGTGTGTGTGTGTACACACATGTCATATATATACACATATATATTTTAATTAAGTTCATTTCTATAAGTAGTTGTCTGTGGGATACATGGCATAATAAAAGAAATGGATTTATTTTGTTAATTTTTATTCTCTAACAGATATCTTCCTTTCCAGGAAAAGAATCTAATGCATGAGGACTCCTCTGCTCCTAAATATGCATTGCATTGGTGCCCCTTCCTCACCCTCTCTCAAAAGGGCTGTCTTTCTTTGTGAGCAATCCAAAAGAGATGAGACTTTGGGTGGGCATATATGATCCTTCATTCATGGGGCAAGAATGGAAAGTTCCGCACTTTAGAGAAAAATTGCTTTCTCAAATCTCCCTGTTCCACTCGCCCACTCAAAACACCAAGAGAAACATGGGGTACACAATCACCAAGTATGGTAGGGGGCATGTAAGCACCATTACAAGTGTTAGATGGCAGAATCATTTGTCTGGAATTTGTTAAACTAAGAAAACCAATTGAACCATTTTTAAGCCCCACTAATGTCTGAAAGGATGGTGTAGGACTCAGCGCTGCCATAACATGAACCCCTGAACCATCGGCCTTCTCTAGTTTACAATGGACAAGCTCATGCCGGGGTTTACCTAGTCCTCAGTCAGGAGGTATAAAGTGCCCATCTCTAAGCACTGTGAATCTGAGAGTCAGCAGAACAAGCCTAACTCTATCCTAGGAGCTTGGAGGGCACAGAATAGCCCCAGGGCAGGAATCCTCTCTACTTTGGGAAATGGGTTGTACTTAATGAGGAAGAAGTCCAGAGAAAGAAGAGACTCTCTGGAAACCCCTATTTTGAGGCCCCCAGTTTAGGGGGTCACATTGTTATCTTGCCAGCTGATGGTGTCCCTGGGGCACAGAACACACACCACAGCAAGAATGCTTAATGGGTCAGGCAGAAAGGATGATGCAGACGGGGAAGAACTGGCCGAGGCCTTTAGACAGACAGAAGGCAGTGGGCTACTACAGAGAACATTCCCCAATTGTGCCCTCAGCCTGCAGTGGCGATAGCGGGAGGATTCTAAGGATGTTTGTCTCCAAAGTAGGTCAAGGAAAGGGGATGAGCATTGAACTAGGAAATTGTAGGAGAGTCTGGTGCCTCAAGAGATATTTACATTAAAAGAGGCTGTTTCCAAACCTTCTTTTATCACTTCAATGAACATTTCTGTGACACAAGTCACCGCCCCCTCTTGGCTCCCTGACACGTCCCACCCCAAGGCTTAGAGATTTTCATTATGATGGAAACAAGATATGTGGGGAGTTGACAGGCATACACTGAGTGTTTGACCAATGCTGTTGTCTGGCTGCAACCAAGAGATGCGTGTATAACATACATACATACATACATACATACATACATACATACATACATACATACATAAAAGCTCGAGTGAAAGCAGAAAACCAGAGTAGCCATAAAGACAAAGAAGGAAGGAATTCTTACAAAGCCTGAGTGATCTCCACATCTATGTAATAGTTACTGAAGTTTGCTTCACACTCAGCCACGTTCAATCAAGAAACCTACAGAAAGAAACCAATCCTTCTGCATTGTCCTGGCAGGTACACATACCTGGCAAGGAAGTTCACATTTTGTCCCATGCCAGCCAGGTGCGCAGGTGCAGGTTCCATCCAAAGTGTTGCAGGCACCCCCATTGAGACATTGGCATGTCAGGTTACAGCCAAAGCCCCATGTGCCACTGGGGCATCTGATGGAGCAGTCCACCCCATGCCAGCCTGCGGAACAAGAGCATCAGAGCATGTGAGGAAACAAAGGCAGCGTGGAGTTTTGCTGAGCCTTTCCCAGCATGTCTCCCTTTGAAAACATCTTGGAGAAGCACACCAGCACCTCCCAGCAGTGGCAGAGATCCTTGGCCCTTCCACAAAAGGCCTCCACCAGCAAAGAAAAGAAAAGAAAAGAAAAGAAAAGAAAAGAAAAGAAAAGAAAAGAAAAGAAAAGAAAAGAAAAGAAAAGAAAAGAAAAGAAAAGAAAAGGACGCCCTGAGGATCCAAGAAGCCACGTGGGCTTTGTGATTGGTTTGATGCCAACACTGAGAAGCACCCCTGGGCTGTGGGAAGATATGGGAGGCACTTTTGGTGAGGAGGATGCACAGGGTGCAATGCCAAGCTTTGCTCCGGGAACTGGAATCTTTATATGGGAGGAAACAGAAGGCTGTGCTTGAAACAACTACTCCATCTTTGACGCAATACTCTATTAAACCATGAAAAATGTGTATCCACATCCTGGCTGCATGTATGGATGGACACGTTCTGGGCCTTGCACAAAATCTGTGCTGGCTGCGTTTCTTGTCATGACTCCAGGTCAGTCAGTTTGGGGGCACAGACACAAGTCTGCTTGGTATCCTTTCCAAAAGCACAGACTTGTAAAGCTGGCGGCTACTTCAGAGATCAAATAATGTGAGTTATGTCCTAGACTCATCAAGGCCCACAGGGAATGAGGTCAGCACTGAACCTCAGTACATTGGAGCAAGAGCCCCGGTCAAGGTCTTCTGGGATTTTTAAGGTGATGGGATGGGGACCAAGTCAAAGACTCATTCACCCACTCACCTGCCTTGCAAACACAAGATCCATCCACAGGAGAACAGACAGCTTCATTCTTACAGCCACAGCGAGAGGAGCAGTTTATCCCATAGGTTCCCAGAGGGCATAGAGCAGAGCAGTCAGTTCCCTAGAAGGGCACAAATCACAAAATGAGGGCTGGTTTTGCCAAGCAAAACTGGTCACCAAAATAAACAGGACTACATCACAGCACAGCCTGTGAGGCCTCCTTTCCTCTCCACTCTGTTGCTTTTAAAGATACTAAAAGTAGAAACTATATAAATTTAAAGCATCCAACTACAATACTCGCTGGCCTACATTGAGGATAAAGTATTGAACAGGACCCACAAAGCCTGCTGAGTTGATTAGCTTTGTTTCATAACAGAACAACTAGATAAGCCTTTGTCCTTGCTGAGACAAGTAGACACATAAAAATAAATTGTAGCTGTAAAATTAGTCAATATATATATAAGTATAAACATGAGCTCTATGTTAGTTCACAATGCTTCCTGGACTTCCTTGTGAAATATGTAATATTGTTAATGGATAAATCAAAGAAACACTCAGTCAGCAATATATTAAATTCATCTAACAGTAAACATTAAACACAGAACAGGGCTGCCAAAGGTGACCAGAGGACATATCTTTTTGAAGAGCACTAGGGATTTTGAAGACAAGGCTAATTCAGGGCTCAGCCATGACTGGAACACAGGTTAGGGAACCTTGTAAAGATCCTCTCAGGTCTATGACTTTAGGATTCATTGCTTTTACATTATGGGCTCTGCAATAATCAGCATTCTTCGGAGTTCAATGTTATCCTCCTTAAAATGGGAGGGAATAAATAGCAAAGCAAAATTTCTCCTTTAAAACAGAGATTCCTAACCGATAGCTAAGAAATCCTAGAAACCACAGCCCAAATTCTATTCTCTTGATGTGTAGGTCTTGATTCTCAACAGAACCTGAAATTATGTGCAACTCATTACAGAATGGTAACATGCTTCAAATTTCATGGAATTAAAACAGCAACTGTTTACAGTAACAACCAACAGAAGTGAAAAGTTAACTTCTTCATCGCCTATAAATCACGGTAAAATAATTAAATGACCAATAATTACAACAGGTCACACTTCCTGGCATGCTATAGTATTACAAATTAATGACACTTTGATAGTTTCACCAGCTCTCTCGGTCATCAGCTCAAGGTCAAGATTTCTTGGATCCCTATCAGCGCTTTCCTCCCTCTTGGTCTCATTAGCGATGCCAGTGTACTCGACAGTGGGTCACAGAAATCATAGGATTGTTGCGCTCCACAATCTCTCCTCTCCTGCCTGTGGAGCCCGAGTCACTCACTTTGAATCCTGGAGCGCAGGTGCACCTTCCAGTCACACTGTCACAGTCCGCCCCGTTTTGGCAGCTGCAGATCTGTTGGCAGGCATCCCCGTAGAATCCAGGAGAACACGTTTCATTACAGTACAGTCCCGACCAGCCTGGCTTGCAGGCACACTCTCCAGACATGGGATGACAGCTGAGAGACATGGGTGAAAGGAATAAGTCACTCTGGGGTAAACATGGCTGAAAGGTCTGTGCAAATGTACAAAAGGCCACTATCACCATGTGGGTAATTCCATGCCCAATCATTTGAACGTCACTCCTAGGCTGGTATTACTAATACACTGACATCTAAGTGGTAACGTAGAAACATTGTATGACATCAGCATCATGCTTTACCCAGGGAACTATTACAGTTATACCCTTTGGTTTATTTTTTTTTTAATTTTCTTAAATTGAAAGCAGTAATTCAGTAAGAAGTCAATTCTCTGTGACTCAGTAAAGAACTACATCCAATGCCAATACCAAGTCCAAGAAGTCAGAAAAGCTGTGACCTTGTCAAACTGGTCCTCATAGCAGCCCGTCTACCTGGTCCAGAACACAGCTGCTACCTGGGAGGGCAGCCATATCAACAGGCCAGCTGTTGCTCTCCAGCAGGTGGATACATCAGCTGTGCTAAGATGCTTGGGCAAGGGAGGTGACACAATAGGACGCTCTGTGGCACAGTGGCTCTAAACACATTTGCTTCTCCCCATGGGGAATCCTTCACAATCAAACTAGTCTGCTGACAATGGAAAGACTGTGTAAGGATGGTCTTTTCTCCACAGAGCACCAACCCTCCCCTCATACAGGAGCAACAAAATCTGCTTTTATATCCAGACACTTGCTAAATAGCCTCTCATGAGCAGACTATTCATAGATTTTTCTACTCTTGGAAAAAAATGGTGGTCTAGGAGGGGTGGAGACAGGATGTAATTCTACTTCTTTCTCTACCTGAGTGACCTTAGGAAAGTACATAGAACTTCGGTTCTGAGGTCCGAATCTGTTGATTGAGGGTTTCAGCCACACCCCATAATCTCATGACTTGTCTCTTCATTTCTTCTTTTCCATCCATTCCTTCTCCTTCTTAAAAAAAGTCTATAGACTGTATTATTTGACCCTCTCTTTTAGAAGTTTATTCCAATATACTCCTAGACCTCTGCTGCAATTAAGTATCCACAGGCAAAAGCTCAGGTTTCTATTATAACCACACTCAAGAAATACAGCTTGAATAAATACTCTAGTTGAGGCTGGGAAGAGAACTCAGTGGATAAAGTCCTTGTCTTGAAAGTGTGAAGGCCTGAGTTCAATCTCCTGTGAACGTTGGGCATGGTGACATGCACCTGTAATCCCAAAACTGGGAAGGTGGAGAAAGGCGAGCTCTACACTCACTGCCTAGTTAGTCTGGCTTAATTAGTGAGCCCCAGACCAATAAGAGACCCTCTGAAAAACAGGTCAATGGCATTCTTGAGGATAGTGTCCAGGGTTACCCTCTGGCCTTCACATGCACGTACATATACACATACATGTACCTGCACACATATATGAACATGCATACAGGCATGCATACTATACACACATGCCAAACAAATACTCAAATTCAGTTCTACAGTTGAGATGGTTTTCTGGGTATAAAAGGCTTAGATTCAGAAGATAAGGGTGTGGGTCTCAGATCTACTTAGAGCTATTCATGCCTACTCAGCTGCTATTATTCTTGAACCAATTGCTTTTTCTTAAGCAAACACCTAGCATTTCATGCCATCTCAAGCTCCTTTCTTTTTCATCAGTATCTACCCCAATCATCTGCATTTCTGTAGATGCCACCACAGATGCCTTTGTCTCCCTGAGATCGATTCTGTTGGTTTGTTGATGCAGGACCTTGCTCATAGCCCAGCTCACCTTGTAGTCAGGATCTTCCCTCGGCCTTTCTTCTAGTGCTGAGAGTATTAGCACAGACCCCCATGCCCAGTAAAGAATATTTCTTGATAACTCCTTCAGCCTCACTTCCCATATCCAATTCATTAGGAAGGCTTAAGTATTCTAACTCCAAAGTACATTGTGAATCTATCCACATTCAGCCAGTGCCTGAACTAAACATCTTTGCGATTTTCCTCTCTGTATCCATGAAACCCTCATTATTTAAAGTATGAAGCACACTGCACCACTTTCCACTTCAAAATTCCTCAAAGGTTCCTACCACACCTAGAATAAAATCCATTCTGTCTAATATGGCTAGCATGACTGTACAATTTATTATCTAAACCAGGACATTTATACAAGTGAGGAGGGAGATGCTAAATCTTATCTTACAACAGCAGAATCAACTAGCTTGTTCTTGTAAAACCAGATACATAGTCACCCTAATTATTGCCCAGAAGACCTTGGCATCTGGCCACTGCTTCTTCTCCATTCCAGTGATGGAAATCCCTTCCCCTGATTCTCACTTCATTACTAGTTCAGCTTGCAAAACCACCCCGTGTTTCCTACATATGGGGCTGCACAGCCATGATTTCATTTTCCTAGAAGGCAATTCCTCTAATTCTTGCTTCTCTATCTCCAACTTAGCCTTCCAGTCACTGTTTAAACCTCTCCTCTGTGGAGATGCCTTCTCTAGGCACCCAAATTTCATTCATTCATTCATTCATTTATGAGAGAGAGGCACATAGAGAGAGAATGGGTACACCAGGGTATCTATCCACTGAAATGAACTCCAGATGCATGTGTCACCTAGTGCATCTGGCTTTATGTGGGTACTGGGGAATCAAACCTGGGTCCATAGGCTTTGCAGGCCATGTCTCCAGCCCTGGCTGAGTCATCTCTTCACCCCCCCAAATTATAACTAGATGTCTCTAGTTCTCTTTCATTGCACCCTAATCTGTTTTGCTACTTGTTCCTCGAACACAGTAGACTTACAGTAAAGACTGGGTAGACACAATCAGTGAATAGGGGCTCTAACTGGAGATCGAGTTTTCATACAATAGTCTACTTCCTGCTTCCTTCTCTGAAACATCCAGTAAGGCTGAATGATTATTAGTATAAGTATGTCCAAATGCAGGATTTCCCCTAAACTTTCAAAAGTAATAGTCTTGGTTTAAAGGGAATTGTCACTGATTGCAGAGACATATGTAATATCTGTAAAGCTAGTGAAAGTGAACGCACAGACTAGCAGCTAGTATTTACAGAGCTGGATAGGTGCTATCACCCTACCAAAACCTCCGTATGTATTATTATTTTTAATATTTTATTTATTTATTTTCAAGCAGAGAGAGAGAGAGAGCACACCAGGGCCACCACCTTGTGGGTCTGGCTTATGTGGGTCCTGGGGAATTGAACCCAGGGCCTTAGGCACTGGAGGCAAGTGCCTTAACTGCTGAGCCATCTCTACAGCCCGGTATGTATTATTTAACTCAGTCCTCACAGTCCTATTTTATCAAAGAGATAAAATATATCCTGGTCCTATTTTATCAAAGAGAAGACAGATGCCTAAAAAGTGTAAGATTCATTCAAACATTCATACAGGTAGTGGCACAATCGGACTCACACCCAGATTTGTCTGTTTTGACACCAAAGGAAAAAGACGTTGTTAATAGCCTTCCAGAAGGACTATACATGAGAATTGCTAAAGTTTTAATTTAGCTCTGATAAAAGACCAGCAGGAATTTGTTTGTGTGTGTGTGTGTGTGTGTGTGTGTGTGTGTGTGTGTGTGTGTGTGTGTGTGTCGCCAATTTACTCAAGTAAAGCCCTACATTTGAAAAAAACAAAAGAAAATATTTCAAGTAGTTAATGAAAGTAGTTTACCTCTTTTACTAAATATGATGGTTTGATCCAGGTGTTCCCAATAAACTTATGTGTTCTGAATGCTTGATCCACAGCTGATGGCAATTTTGGAGTTGGAGCCTTTCTGGAGGTGTGTTGTTGGGGGCGGGCTTGTGAATATTATAGCCAGTTTCCCTGTGCCAGTGTTTGGCACACTCTCCTGTTGTTATTGTCCATCTGATGTTGGCCAGGAGGTGATGTCCACCCTCTGCTCATGCCATCTTTTTTCCCTGCCACCATGGAGCTTCTCTTGAGTCTGTAGGCCAAAATAAACCCCTTCCTCCAAAAGCTGCCTTTTGGTTGGGTACTTTCCATGTAGCAACGGGAAAGCTGACTAAAAACAATAGTTTTGTACCAAAGAATGAGATTGGCCCTTGCTGCTAGCACCCTGATTCTGTGGCTTTTGGCCTTTTGAAACTGATTTGTAGGAGGAAAGTGAAAGGATTTGAAACCTCAGCCTAAGAGACACCTTGCAGTGATGTAAGTACAGTTTGATGGACCATTCTGGTTAAAGTTGAAAGACTTAAATGCAGCAAGAACTATGGACTGTGAGGTTTGGTTTATGAGGGTGAGAAAGAACTTTGTCAGGATTGGTCTGGAGGCAGTTTGTGCACAAGGTTTGCTGCATTCTGCCTGCCTATGTCCTGAGAACTTGTGCAGGGTTGCTTTGCATAGAAATGGACTGGTGTGAGCAGATGGAGATGGTACAGAAAGAAATGAAATCTCTGGGCCAGAACTTCTGCCCACTCAGCTGCAATTGTTTGAGACATGACAACCATTGAGATTGGGCCAGGTGATCTGCATTGGGACAGCAGAAAGAACACAGACTCTTTTGAAGTAAGGGGCTGAATTTTGAAGTTTTCCTGCTCTTCAAAGTTGGCTTTGTTCCCTCTTCGATTAACAATTTGGTGGCTTACCTGGTACTATGGAGTATAACAAATGCAGGAAGAGAAGATCATTGGATTTGCAACCAAGTTTTGTTTTTGGAAATGGCCATGGGCAGTGTGTAGCAGACATGTTGGATTGCCTGTGTTGGAAGTCCAATGAGCCATAAGGATGAAACATGGATTTCAGTGGAGACCCAGTGAAATGCCCAGACAAAGGGATGGCTGCCAAGGAGAGCTGCCAGCATTGGATGAAGTTTTCCCAGACTGTGAGAAGCCGAGCTGGAGGGGTGGAATTGGAACTCCAGGAGACTCACCCATCACTGGTTGTTATTGAGCTTGGAGTTAGAGTTTGATGTTTGCACTGTTTGTTTTATATCCTGTATTGATTCAATCTGTCTTTGCTATGTCCAAAGCCATCTTTTGCAGTGTGAATATTTATTTTGTGCCATTATGTATGTTTTGGTATTATGGCCCAGTTGAAAGACCTTGAATTATTGGAATGTTTGAATATCATTAGGATTGATAAAAACTGTGGGGATTTTAAAAATTGACTGAATGTATTGTATTTTACATCACAAATGATCATCAGTTTATGGGGGGGGCTAGAGGAAGAATGTGTTGATTTGATTTAGGTGTGCCCCATAAACTTATGTGTTCTGAATGCTTGGTCCCCAGCTGATGAGATTTTGGAATTAGAGCCTTGTTGTGGGTTCGCTGTTGGAGATGGGCTTCCCCATGCCAGTGTTTGGCATACTCTCCTGCTCCTATTGTCCATCTGACATTGGTAGGAGGTGATGTTCACCCTCTACTCATGCCTTCATTTTCCCTGCCATCATGGAGCTTTCCCTCGAGTCTATAAACCAAAATAAACCCTTTACTCCCTTCAGCTTGCTTTTGGTCGGGTTCTTCATGCCAGCAATGAGAAAGCTGACTGCAACACTATAAAAGGAAGGGTATATTTGGTAGAAAATATTGCTTTACATTTAAAAAGCAGCAAACAGTATTCATGATGTAGGCATGAATGCTAAACAAGATAGATAATCCAGGGATACAAAATTGAACTAAAAGAGAGGCAGACAGATCAATTGATATTCAATGTCCCTCAGGGTGGTATCATGGCACACTGGTTCTCAGATTGATTAACACCAAAATTAGTATTCTGCACTTTGTAATTAGATGTAGGAAGCCAGAGCACTTTGGAGGCATTGATGGGTTCTCATGCAGGCAGCTTAATTGGTAATGAGATCTACGTGTTGATGCAGGAGCAGCAGACTGGAAGTGGAGGGGTAACATACTTAATACCTGCTTTCTGCTTAAAGAACAGATTGCTTTACATATATGAAAATACAATCATGCACATAAGGAAATATTTGTCATTTTATAAACACACATATAACCAGACATAGTCTTTTCAGTAGCTATCTTTAATAGCTTGCTCATAACAAGAATCCAAACTATATAAGCCAAAACAAAGCTGGGTCTCAGCAATGCAAAAGTGTGAGGAGGGAAAATTGCAATTTCAAGCCCTGCCTTGGCTAAAGAGTGAATTTAAGACCAGGGTGAAAAACCTATGAAATACTGTCTCAAAATTAAAAAAAAAATACAAGAAAAACTGGAAATATAGCCAAGTAGTCAAACACTTGTATCACATGTGTGAGACCCTGGGTTCAATCCCAGAGGGAAAATATTGGCTAAAGTAGAATGAGTCTCTGAACTTCCTTTTATTCATTTCCTTGGATGTTATTTATGCTCAAATGCAATGGTAATTAGGTGGCATTTGCAAAATGGTACATCTTAATTGCTACCGAATGTCCTTATTACAAGAGCCAATATACATATGACACACAGAAACTGTTTAAATCTCCAATTTTCACTTTCCTTCTCAAAGTAATTTCAACCTTAAAACTTAGTTTTCAGTTGAAAAGTCTAGATCACAGTGTAATATCTTTAGGTTTAATAACAGTAATGCAAAGTCCTAATATTACTTGTAGATATGCCTAACTTAATTTCAATTCTAGAACAGGTTACAAAATAAAAATGTCTACAACTTTTGCAAATCTTCTTATCAAGAAGTATAGCATATTGAATCTGGACTTAGTCATGTGGTTTTGTCTCACAAACAAATATAAGGAAACATGACATACCAAAGACTTTAAAGTTGTTCCAGTGTTGGGACTTACATTTTCATTACTATGTTTAGAAGCTAGTCAGATGTATAGAGTTCAGGCTACCCTGTTGGGGATCATATATGCTCAGTCATTTCTGTGGTAGTTTAAATGGATGTCCCCCCAATAGATTCAAAAGATTAAAGCTTGTGAATTATCTCCAGCCTTCAGGCTGGAGAAGCTCTCACCTTGGCCTGGCCTCCTGGGGTCTAAGGTATTTCTAAGGTGGATATAAAATTCCAGTGATACATATGCAAAGAGCAGTCAGGGCTAAAGTCTGGCAGTCCTGCTGTTTGTTAGAGTTGGAGTGTGCTTGCCTGAAAAGCTGGTGCTGGCTCTCTCTCTCTCTCTCTCTCTCTCTCTCTCTCTCTCTCTCTCTCTCTCTCTCTCTGCTTGGATCTGTGAAATGGGGCCAGCTTTTTCTTGAACTTCCCCTGGATCTGTTACTTTAATAAATACTTTCCAAACTGTGCCTTGTTTGGAGTTTCATCCCAGTGGTCTGTGACTATGACACCATCATCCAACCAAATGTAAGACATGGAATAAAAATCTCTGAGACCATTTGATCTTCCAGCTGAACACATGGACCACAGCAGAAGAGCCAACCTGCTGAGCCTTGTTCAAATACTTAAATATCATCAGCTATACTTAGGCTATTAAGTTTGTCATCATTTATTTGTTTGGTAGGTGTGTGTGTGTGTGTGTGTGTGTGTGTGTGTGTGTGTGTGTGTGATGAAGTTAACACTATCTAACACTAACCTTTTCTGATATACATGGCTCTCATATATGCTAATATGTGCATTCATAGAACCTAAAGACAATGTAAGCTTGATTTACATTACATTAGATAACTTATTAATTACAAAAAGGTCTGGTGCTAGGCATGATGGCACATGCTTTCAATTCCAGCACTCAGGAGGCAGAGGTAGGAGAATTGCTATGAATTTAAGGCCAGCCTGGGACAACAGAGTGAGCTCTAGGTCAGTTTTGGCTAGAGTGAGACTCTAACCAAAGAAAGCAAACAAACAAACAAAAAACTGGCAAATCGCTTACTTGATGATAAGTGAACAAGTAATAAAAGTTCCAATTAAAACAAAGATTTGCAGCTTTTTAACTCCAAAGGACCTTGTGTTTACAGTAATTTTACATGGGAGTTATGGAATGACTTTAGCTGTATATTTAGCATGAGAGATTAAAATAATCCATATTCAATAAGCTTTATTTAAAAGATGCAAAAGTTAATCTTTAAAGATAGCTTTCATGCTTGAGGGAAATAGTTCAATAGGCTAGTTTTTAAGACTTCTTAGTATTTGATATAATTATTAGATAGTTATTAGTATTATTTTGATCTGTTTGATTGTTAATCTCATGTTCTTATTTGTTAGAGATTATATACTTAGTTACATGGGGTTTATGTCAAATGTATCACAGAAAAAAAAAGTTTCACAGTATTCACATCAATCAAATAACTCCACCTTCATCTTGCCATTACTAACATAGTGTCTACTTCCAACAGTCAACAGTCCCTGCGCTGCTCCAAGTCTTCTCATAGTTGACCTTTTATCTTGTGTAGGCTTTTTATTCTATTTTATTTCAGCTGTGTGTACACATGACAAAACGGTACACTGGAGATGGAGCTCTGAGCTAGTGCTACATGAGGCTAACCTATGGCAGGAAAGGAAGCCAAGTTCATAACCTGTCTCTAGCCATGCCAGCTTCTTACATGTTGAAAAGCAAACAAAACCCTCCAAGATTTTACTCCCTAAATAGTTATCCAAACTTGTAAAGAATAAAGACTAATAGTTTCCAATGAAGAAAACCAAAAGTTGACCAATATGGTGTACATTTACTGGAATACTTTGAGAATACAAATTGCACACACACACACACACACACACACACACACACACACACACACACACACACAAACACATGCAAAGTCCCTGTATTGTGTTCCTAACAATGGCTTAAAGAAGAGACCAACTAAGTGCTCATGCCTACTATTTAAATTATCTTTATGTTATCTTTCAGACATATCAATGAAGAACCATCTGTGCTGAATATAAATAAAAGTCATGCTAGTAACAGCTGAACTGCTCTGTGGTGACCTACATTTCTACCCAACACATCTTTCACAGAAGACTGTGAGCAGGAATTCTAAACTATGTCTTACTTGGGGGATGGAAAGAAAGGAGCTGGTGGGAAGAATTTCCAGGGGCAGACAAGACAGAGGAGAGTGGTAGGATTGTGATTTCCTGTTCCCAAATTCTTGGAGTGATTTTTGAGCTAAAAGACCCCTGTGAGTTGTATGTCAGAGTAATCAATTCTGAGAAGATCTCACTTGTGACAGCCACATGTGAAGCACTTTCCAAAGCTTCTACCAGGTCTACTTCCTCTCTGCAGTCTTTTCCTTTTGAGCAGATGTGTTGTCCAGTAAAAGATATCTCAGTGAGAATTATATTTTCACATCATAAACTTGTGTTAACCCCTTGTCTCTCACTGCATCATTGCTTCAAAGCAGATGTCACAATTCTCTTGGGGAAAAATTCTTACTCTTCTTAGGAAATATAATTTTTATCATCAGAATGCAGAAACAACAATAGAAAAAAAAAGAATTTAATGTCCACCAACAAAGGTTGGACATTGAGAAAAGTATGAAGGCCTGAGTTCAATGTCTAATACCCATGTAGGGAAAAAAAAAGTCTAGCTAGGCAGGGACCAGTAATTACAGTACTGGAAAGAGAGGCTCGCAACTGGCTGGAGCTTGCTGGCTAGCCTGTCTCTCCTAATCAGTGAGGTCCAGGCCAATGAGAGACTCTGTCTCAAAAAGATAACATTAGAGGTTCCCTGACTTCCAACCAACCAACCACACACACACACACACACACACACACACACACACACACACAACCTACCAATTATTTTAGCTCTTCTCAGTGTACTGTCAGACAGTAAGTGTTAAAGTAGTCCTTCAAATGGTGGTTTCTACCCCAGAGAGAACAGAGTAGGGAGTAAACCTGTCCACAGCCCTGCCCTCCAACTAACAATGCTTCCCCAACAAGATATATCCTTCCAGGGGCAGCTGGCATTTACCTATGAGTGTGGTCTGGGTGGCAGGGACAGCGCTTGTCACATTTGATGCCGTAGAGCCCCTCAGGACACAGGCGTGCCTCGCAGAGTTCACCCTCAAAGCCTGCTTCACAGAGGCAAGCACCACTAACATGGTAACACTTCCCCCCATTGACACAGCGGCAGGTCTCAGCACAGCGAACTCCGTAGGTCCCAACAGGACATTGGTCCTGGCACCTATTTAAACAAGAGGCCGACAGAAGACAGATCGGTTAGTACAAGGTAAAAATATTTCAAGTTGCTTTACTCTGTACAAACTTCAGCAGCTCTTTGAACTCTTGTTATTTCATATTGTCTTAATACAGACGGAAAAGCATCGCTATGGATTGTTCGACAACATAGCAGTAATAGCCCACAAGAAGAAATAACAGAAACAAAATTAAATTATTTTTGTCTTTTTATATGTATTCCACTTTTTCAAACTATAGATCCAAATTCAATTACTGTTTGTTCTTTTCTTTGCTCCTTACTATATAGCTTTCTAACCTAGAAGCAGTGATTTGAAAATATTTCAAGAGAGCCAAAGCATGGCTGAGATTAAAGATTAATGCCATGCTGAGTAAATTACTGCACCTAAAAGTGCTAGCCCTGGTTCCATTCACCGGTTCACTGGCACTCATGTAAAGCCACAGGCACAAAGTGGTGCAAACATCTGGAGTTTGTTTGCAGTGGTAAGAGGCCCTGGTGTTCCCATACACACTCTCCTCTCTGCACACACACACACACACACACACACACACACATACACACACACACACACACACACATAGGTAATAAAATATTTTTTCATGTCAACATGAAAGCCAAGACAGTTAAATTTGACCTCAAGCTTTCACTTGGGAATGAATGAGGACCTATAAACATGCTCGCCTGGACCTCCTGCAGCACCAGCTGGTCCTGCACACGTGTTTACCCTTAGTGCTCGCCTAAGGTGTATATATAACACTTCCATAGGTACCAAGAGCTTGAGCAGAAATTGCCTAGACAGTAGTGCCAGCCTGTAGTTAGGAAATTAAAGATGCAGCTTCCTCATTCCTCTAAATTCCCCTTAGATTTGGAGAGTTGTGAGCTACTGAAATCTCAAGTCTTCCATTCCAACCTGTAGGTTATAGGAAGGCATAGAGTTTTCTAATACAAATGTTTTTTTTTTTCCCCCAAGGGACCATTTTACTCTAGCACAGGCTGACCTCTAGTCCTATGCTGGCCTTGAACTCGGGGTTCCTCTTACCTCTGACTCCTGAGTGCTGGGATTAAAGGTGTGTGCCACCATACCAGTCTACAATTTTTTTTTTTTAAAACTGGGATATTATATTGTCTTCTGCTGGGCCAAATAACAATTGGTGGAGAAAAAGATTAAAATTTCACTTGATTATCCCTTAAAAATGACACTGGACTCTATCGTGGAGGAAAGAAATGTCCTTGAAACCGTGAGACAGGTGAGGAGCGGAGCTGCTGGAGGGACGAGTGATGGAAGAGAAACTACCTATCACTGCTCCATGGTGATCGCCAGCAGTGCTTGGGCTGGCCAGCTCTCTTTCTGGAGAGATGAGGAGGAGACTGGGCTCAGAAGCCAAAGAAGCCCTTTCTGCCAAGAAAAGGGAGACAAGGTTTGTCTGTACAGTGTCACCACAGGAGGGACACTTCGTTTCATGCCAGACCCTAATGGAGAATGTAGGTCAGCACTGAATTTTTCAGATGTGCGTAATGCAAGTGGGAAGGCATGATAGCTAATCGCACACCTCAAAGCAATAGCAGAGAAACAGACTAAAAGAAACCACCCATCCACAAGGCTTGGTGTGCCGATGGATGCTCGAAATGTAGAGTATAAATTGTGGGACTCCTCTGATCCTTCGCTGCTGAACTCTGACTCCGGCATACACTGAATATGGTGGACACAAGAAAAAGGCCTCCTGTATGTGGGCTTCAGGTTCTAGACATCTTCGGGCACAAAGCAAGCTAAGTCTTCGAATGCTCAACCATTCAAAAAGTTCTGCAGTACTTCAGTTAACACATAACACATAAAATCAAACGTATGCTTTAGAGCTGCATAGGAGGATACCTACTTTTAGACAAGAGTGTTTTATTGATTTGTTTATTTATTGGGGCTGGAGAGATAGCTCAGCAGATAAGGAGTTTGCCTGTTTGCCTATTTATTTATTTTTGCTTTAGGGTGTACAGGGGAGTGTGCACATGTGTATGCACCTGATGCACCCCACGTGCTAGCCTGATGGAACATAGTGTGTCCCCCCTTCATGGCTCTTCTGCCTGTTCTTATTTGAGCGAGAAGAATGTTTTATGGCCCTGTGTGAAACAAGAACAGCTACATGGGAATCGGTAATAACTTTGTTAAGAGGAGCAGCAAAAGACAGCAGTAAATATTGGTCAGAGCAGAAGTGTAGGAATTCTGGATTTCTATTTTTTTT
>PVHP010004097.1:45336-73689 GCA_004024765.1 Zapus hudsonius | reverse complement strand
CGCTCTGGAGAGATGGACCCTTTGGAAACCCACCTACCCAGCTTGTCAATGCTGAGTGCTGAGGCCGCTTGGAGAGAAGCCACAGAGGACGAAACCATCTTAGTAACTTGTCACTGAATGCAGAGTGGCTTCAGGCAGAACTGTGTGGAGACCTCCAGGCTCAGCCTAGGAAATCCACCCAATCACCGGAACTGACAAATCTTGAAATCTTGGATTGTTATTACATGGCAGTAGATGAGTAATGTCCTCTCTAAGCAGTGGCATGATGGCTGATGACGACCCCAAGCCCCAGGGAACATTCAGTGTGTCTTTTCTGTTAGTGTCTAGTGGGTGAAAGTGTCCCTATAAAGCTTGTGCTGCAGCTTGCTCCCCATTGTCAGGAAGGACGAAGCAACTTAACCTCATGGTTAAGGTAACCTGGTGGTTGGGGGGGGTCACTAGGAGACCCATGGTACAGACATGCTGTGTTCTCTACCTGTGCCCCATGAAGCCCTGCCCCACGGATGCTGCCAGCAAGAAGGCCATCATCCCCAGATGCAGCCTGTGACCTTGGGCCTCCAGGTCAGGAGCCAGAACAGACCTGCTGATGGATGGCACCCTTCATGCGGGGCATGCTGAGTTGTGAAAAGGAGTGAAAACTGAGAGTGGGCTTAGTGGAAAACTCTGAAAAGGGCAAATAGTTCAGCACAAGTGAGGCGCCAGGATCTTGAGAAGGCACGAAAGAGTAGTGAAGGGAGTGGTAGGGAGACAGGAATTAGCACCCTGTGGGAGGCGTCAGTGAAGAAAGGACCCTGCCAGGGGCACACACACCCGAGAGAGGCAGATGCCTTGGCTGAATGCCATTGTGTTTGCCCAAACTCCAAATATGTTTTAGCTCTTTCTCCTTGAATTTCAAATTCAGTTCTATTTTAAGAATAGTGTCCAAGTGTTTCTGATTTATTGACACTTATGTTGTTGTTGGTGGTGGTAGTGGTGGTAGTGGTGTGTGTGTGTGTGTTTTGGAATTATCTCTAAAAACATCCTAGAAATTCTGCACTTGGCTTTTCCCATTTCAGGCTGTTTTTCTGGGGCTGTGCTCTGCTGGGGCTGAGCTCTGATTAGATTTCAGCCAGCTTCCCCTCTAGGCTTCTCAGAGGCCAGCAGGGGAATCTGAGTGGCAGCTCATGACCGCAAGACCACAGGTCCCAGGAGAGACCACAGAGGATTCCACCAGGGACTCACAGTTGTCTCTAGCTCTTTGAAGGGGCCAGGCAGGCTCACGGATGGTGGAGTCAGGGACAGTTTGTACGTGACGTGGCAGTCACCCAGGCCAGCCGCTTCTCGGAAGTAGAAGAGTAGGAGATGTTCTCTTGAAGGCAGAGGGTGTCCCAGAGGCTCACCGGAACTGGTGGGGACCAAGAGGAGGGAGATAGGGGATGGGACACTTAGGATGGGCAGACAGGAAGGGCCCTGGCTCTCATAGTGGAAGGAGGAGGCTGAAGCCACGGTACTGTGAAAACATTTGGACAGGGGTGTTTTCAGTCTCCCCTAAAGGACACTTCTGCTCGTTCACCCCTGCACAGGAGGAAAAGCTCTTAGGGTGACCGAGAGTTGCCTATGCCATCCCCAAGGCCTCTTGGTTTAGCCCTGTTGGCATCGGTGGGTCTGCCCCTCACTCACCTCTCAAGGGACCTATTTTCTCTAGTCTTTCCTTGTAGCTCCATGTAGACTCTGCTTGAGCTATACTTCTGGAAGCAGCCTACCTCGCTTGGCTTTGGACCCCCCCCCCCACCAGGTGCCCTGCATCTTTGACCTTGCCACATGATGTCATCTATAAAGGTGCTGGGCCATACCCACAGGTGTGACCTGTGGGACCAAGGCTGGACACATCTGCCCCTCCCCATTCTGAGCTCTAGCACAGGAAGTCCCACCTACCACTGTGTCCTGTGGCACCAGAGCCAAGGAGCCTCTAAGACAGCAGCAGATGGAGGATGAGTGAGCAGAAGAATGACGTCACATAGCTCTCAGCCCAGGCTGACCTGGAATTCACTCTGTAGTCTCAGGGTGGCCTAGAACTCATGGCGATCCTCCTACCTCTGCCTCCCGAGTGCTGGGATTAAAGGCGTGCGCCACCATGCCTGCCTGGCAAGTTTTTTTTTTTTTTCAAGAATAAAGTTTATTTCAGAGGGTGGGTGTGTGGGTGGTGAAAAAACATTTCAGACTAAAGGGGAAAGAAAGCAGAGATAACAGTCTCCTTCTCTGGGAGGAGGGGATTCCCAGAGCTGGAAAATCCATGGTCCCAGGGGGAACTGGCCTTTCACTGACTGGGCGAAGCCCACCCATCCAGAGCCCACGATTGGTCAGCTTAAATGAAGATGAAGGTGTTGGTTGGTCCATGATGCGTCTAGGACTGCGCAGGTCCCAGGAAGCCCCCAAGCCAGCCCGCTGGTGGGAGGAAGAAGGAGCAAGTGGGGTCACCCCATTGCCATCTTGGTTTATAATATTGTCACCATCAAAGGTCCTTTCCCCTGTCTGTCTTCCCAGCCAAGGAAACTGCCTGTCTCCTACAGTGTTTCAATCCGCCCTCTTAGAAGCCACCCTAACTGCTATTCTGGAAATGGGGTGGTGACCACTCTTAAATACTTTGTGGCAGTGAGGGGGCGGTGTTAGGCCATAGTGCTCAGGGTTCCCCTGGAGGGAGGGCTTTCTAATGCTAGAACATTCTGGCCTGATGGTCAGCTTATGGGTATTGGAATGTCTCTCTGTGGTTTTGGTGTTTAGAACTGCAGAGGAAACCCATATAAAGGAGTACTGGTATCATCCTGGTAGACTGTCAGGGTTCCTCTCCCGGTGTGGGATGGTCAATATTGTGAGGTAAGTGGCAAGTGATCAGCTTCTTTAGGGTTCCCATTCTTGTAAACTCAGGCTTTAGAGGGCAATTGAGGGGACCCACACAGATGGCGTTAGACTGTCGTAGGGCCATCTGAGTGTGCATGCACATTGCAGGGATCCAGACCCTCCTTCACAGTGCACCTGATCCCTCTCTCCACTCGCGTCCCCCAAGCTCAGGGAGAGAAGCAACCCACTGCAGACTCACTGGCCCCCAAAACATCCTCTTAGACCCTGTCTGACTCATTTCTGTGACAAAATACCTTATAAAAACAACGTAAGAAAGAAAGGGTTAATTTTGGCTCACAGTTTAAGGGTTCAGTCTGTTGTGGCAGGGAAGACATGCTGGCAGCTGGTCACATGGCACCCACAGCGAGGAAGCAGCTAGCAGTGAATGCTGGTACTCAGCTGTGTCTCTCCTTTTTATTCCGTGCTGGATCCCAGCCCATGGTTTGGTACTAAGCACATTAGGGTGGGTCTTCCCACCTCAGTTAACCCAATCTAAAAGCTCCCTTCCAGAACCGCCCATAGGTTTATTTCCATTGCAATTCTAAGTCCCATCAACTTGATGAGATTAACCCCTGCAGTCCCTCTCTCCCAGCGCTCCATACTTGCATCTGGACTCTCTCATTGCACATGTTGGAAAGAGATCACAGTGGCTTCAGCACCGCAGGATGTTTACTGGGCTTGAGTGTGCTGGCAGTTGGAGTGGCTGTCATCCCGGCTGTTTGTCTCTTGGCTCTGCAGCCTCGTGTGTTGGCTTCATCTCCGGCAGACGCCTCCCCTGTGGGTGCAGGGAATGTCCACAGCCTGCCGCCATAACAGCCACCTGCTCAGCCTGAAACTAGCGGGTGGCAGCGTGGGGGTCTTAGTGACTTTCTCATCACTGTGACCAAAACCTGATAGGAGCAGCTTAAAGAAGGAGAGTTTCATTCAGCTTACAGAATTTGGGGGTAGAGCACTTGCTGTTGGTCTGTAATGGAAATACCTAAATGCATGGCAAAAAAAAAAAAAAAAGATTCAAAGGTGCCCATCCCCATGTTTCCTGGACACAGAGGATCAGATGAGACTTCCATCCATGGCTTAAACAACAGAGTCTCAGACCTGAAATGACATGTCTTCAACCCGAATCATGTAGACTATCCAGACTTGCACATATCATTCTGTTCCTGTAGAAAATACCAGAGGCCATCATCTTCATAAGAGGAAAGGTCTCCTGTGGCCCTGTGCTCTGGAGGTTTCAGTCCATGGTTGAATGGCCTGGTTGCTCTGGGTCTCATGGTGGAGCAAAGCTGGTCACCTCCTGGTCAGGACATGACAAAGAGGAGGAGACGGCCAGGGTTCCACCATCCCCTTGAAGGGCACTGCAGCTGAGTGACCAGAAGACCCCCCAGCAGGTCCCACCTCGTAAAGGTTTACTGCCTCTTAATAATACCACTTTAAGAACCAAGTCTTAGAGCTGAGCAGATGGCATTATGCAGGCATGAGGACCCGAGTTCCATCCCATGTGAAAAGCTAGGCACAGCGCCACGCACCTGTATCCCAAGGGTGGGGTTGGAATCAGGAAGATCACCAGGGCTTGTTGGTAGGTAGTCTGACCAAAAAACCCCGCTAGCTTCAAGTTCAACGAGAGCCTCTGTCTCAATGAGATGAAGCAGAGAAGCAGTGGAGGACACACACACACACACAAAGAATCAGGCCCTTAACACATGGGGGACAGTTAAGATCCAAACTGCCAAACTGTAGTAGAGAGGGTTTGTGGGGCCAGAGAGATGGCTCAGGTGTTAAGGCACTTGCTTGCAAAGGCTGACTACCCAGGTTCGATTCTCCAGTAACCATAGAAAGTCAGATGCACAGGGTGGCACATGTGTCTGGAGTTCATTTGCAGTGGCCAGAGGCCTTGTCACACCCATTCCCCTCTCTCTTTCTCCCCCCTCTCTCTACTTGCAAATAAATAATAAATAAAAATGACAATAAGTTAAAAATAAAAAACCAGAATAAAATAATTATTATGGCTTATTGTCTATAATTATGAAAGCTGTCAATAAAAAGTTAAATAAAATAAAATAAAGAAGGTTTGCTTTGATTATTACAGATTTAGTTTTTGGCATCGATGGGAGGTTGTACTTGGGACAGATGAAGCACACAGCTCCTTACTGAAACCCTCTTTAGTAAAGTCCAAAGGATTATGATGAACATTTTTATTGTAGATTGAGAACCAGGGCTGGGGATGTAGCTTGGTGGTACAGCACTTGCCTAGCACACACAAGGCCCTGGGTTCAATACCCAGCAGCCCTTACACACAAAGTAGATTGAGCACTCCTAACCAAAAAATCCAAGATTTGTGATGCTCCCAAGCCCTCTGAACACCACATGATGTCATACATGGAAAATTCCACACCTCCACATGTCCCATGTAAACCACAGATATGCTCAAACCCCTTGTAAGATCACCTTCAGGCCGTGGGTAAAAGGTACAAGTGAAATGTCACCGGCTTTGACCCCATCCCAAGGCATCTCACTTTGTATGTGAAAACGTGCATTCCAAAATCTGGGAAAAAAATGAAATTTGAAATAATTGTGGTCTCTAGCATTTTGGATAGTCAATGTGTATCCAAGACTGAAGGAGGCTTTGGGGGTGAGGAAGCATTTAGGGAGGGCTGTCCAGCATGACAGCCTGATTCTGGTCCAGTGCCCTCCTCTGAGTGCTTTGGTGCCTGCATGGATTGTGACTTTTGGGATCGGCCATGTCATCAGACAGGATCACAGATGCAACACACCCCTTCCTGCTCCCCAACACAGCACCACTGTCCTCATACAAGCTTGTCTTGCCCAAAAGACACCCCAGGGGTGGGGTGATAGATAGCTCAGTCGGTTACATAAGTGCTTGCCTTGCAGAATGAGGACCTGAGATTAATCCTCCGCACCCACAACCAAGCACCCAGCATGGTGACGTGTGCCTGTAATCCCAGCTCTGGGGAGGCAGGAGGACCCCAGAGATTTGCTAATAGCTTGAGCTCTGGGTTCCAGGAGAGCTTCAAGACCCTGCCTTGTTGCACTCCTGAGTATTGTTGACTCACACACGCGTGCACTCACTCATGGATCCCCAGCTGTGGGCCGAGGGCAGCCAGGAGTGGCCTCTGTTTCTTGCTGGGTGACTGTGGGCAGAACTGCAAAGGTTTCAAACAATCTCATGTGCTTGGGGCATGGCTCAGTTGTAGGTCACTTGGCTCTGGGCTTGATCCCTAGCATTGAAAACTCTCCCCTCCCCCCAAGTGTGGCAAGTCTTTCCCGGAGACTGCGGGACTGGAGGATGGTAGATGACAGACCAAACTGTTTGTGATTACGGCTAAGTTAGGTTCAGATGGGGACTCATGTGGCCAGGCCTTAATTGAAGAGGAAACAAAGGCCTATTCCGTGGTTGGTTGTTTTCCAAAGTCAGTAACTCGCCTGGTTAGTTTTTCTCTTTTCCTCTCTCCTGCTCCCAAATTATAGAAATCAAAACATCCAGGTCATGTTCCAGATTTCATCTCATAAACTGAAAACACATTTTAGGTCTCAGAGGACCAAGGACACCTTCAGCTAGTTAGCTCTGAAGCGTTTGACGTTTACACAGCCCGGACTCGTGTAGCTCTTTCCGTTTTTAGGACAAATGAGAACAATTCATTATTTCTTTGTGGAGCCCTTTTTTTTTTGGAAAAAAAATGTATTATAGTGAAATATATACAGCATAAAATTGCCATTTCACCACCATTTTAAGTGTGCAATTTAGCATTATGCTCAAAATATGTGTGCTACCCTCACTGCTGTCTCTTTCAGCATGTTTTCATTGCCCCAAACAGAAACGCCGACCATTAAGCAAGTGTCTTTAACCACTGAGCCATCTTTCTAGCCCAAGAATGATTTTTTGCATGCATTAAAGCACGAACAAGGAGAAGGAAGTGTACCCTAGTTTGTCTGTCATTCCACAAATTGTCACAACACAAATTAAGTGCTTAATGAAGAGAAAAAGATAAGTTATAGGGTTTGGTTTCAGGACTCCCCAAGGGGTCTGTCTTATAACCGATTCTTGGTGGACCGAGGGCCTTACATTTCCTCAGTGGTGTATGACTGGGAGCTTCATCCTGCCTTGCTGGACACTTCCAGCCGGTCGTGAGGAGAGAGAGGGGAGGGTGAGTTTGGTGGCTGTAGCTCTTTTGGGCTTGAAGTCTTTGTTCAGGCTGAGTCCTTGCTTGGGGTGTTGACATGGAGGCTTCCCCCCCATCCCACAGCAGACAGCTCCATGCTCATAACCACAGATGGCTCAGCTTTGCAGACAGAAAGATCCACTTCAACCCCCTCTAGTACCTGCGGCACTTAAGAAGCCCTCCGTTTTAAAAAATTTTAACTGCTAATTATTTAGCATAGGGACATGGGTAAAATACAGAATTACCAAACACTCGTGCGCGGAGCATTTGGGAAGACTGGGAAAGCTCAGATCCAAGGTGGAGGAATACTTCCAAAGGAAAGTAACAACCAGGCAAAGAAGAAAAGTGGGAATTGAAAAGAGGAGAAAGTCATTCAAATGAAACTGTGCCGAGGAGCCCAGAGCAGTCCAGGAAATGGGAGTTCAAGTTAGTTAGCAAGCTCGGGTCATACATGTATGTGTAGTGTAGGGAGCTTGGGGTTCCATGTAGCCAAGGTCATACATGTACATGTAGTGTAGGGAGCTGGGAAAAGGCAGTGACCCTCAGAAAGAATGTGACTGAAAGCCTGGGCTAGATTGAGACGCTACCTGGAAAAAAAAGTGACTGGAAAGGGAGAGATGTCAATCAGTTTTCTGCTACTATAACAAAAATACCCGAGATAATAAACTTACAAGGTGTATGAGTTTCTTTCTTCTTACTGGAACAAAATATCCCACCAGAAGCAACTGAGGGATGGAAGAGGGTCTAATTTGGCTACAGTTCTAGAAGGTGGAGCCCATCATGGTGGGAAGAGAGAGAGAGAGAGACAGAGACTAGGCTACAGCATCTCAAGGCCCTCCCCCAGTGACACACTTTCTCCAGCAAGGCTCCAACTCCTCAAGGTTCCAGAACCTTCCTGCACAGCACCCCCTGCTGGGGATTAAGTACTGAAACACATGAGACTGTGGGAGACCTTTCACATTCCGGCTACTGCACAGGGACAGCAGAGAAATGGTTTGTTGGCTCGTAGTGGGAGTCAGGCCCATGGTTGGCTCACAGTGGGAGTCAGGTCGGTGGTTGCATGGCCCTGCTGATTAACTTCCTCCCATGAGGCACCACCTACTCAAAGCTGTACCAGCTCCAGACATCCCTGTAGGCTGGCAACCAATCCTTCAGCACACGGCCCTTTCAGGAATATTTCAGATGGACTACCCTTTCCTCGTGTTTACAAAGGTGCAATGCTCACATATAAAGGGTTTCACCACCTCCCCATAGCACCTCAGGCTAGCGACAGGCTGTCCACACTTGGGCCTTTGGGGACCTTCAAGATCCAGACTATATAGCAAGAAGTTTGACCAGCGTTTGCATTGTTTGGTTCTTGAACATTGTGGTTGGGAGATTTGAATTTATCCTAAGCCAGGAAGATCTGGTGGGTGATAGAGTGTATTTTGATTGGGTTGGAGGAGGGAAGTGAGGAGGTCAGGGCCGCATGGCATGCTGGGAGCATCTGCATGTGGTTCAGAGGAGCAGGTGGCAGGTGAAGCCCATGTTTCAGAAAATTGCCTGGGGTTTCATTGGCTGGGAGGTCACAGGTGGGAGGCGGCTGGGGAGATCTCTGAGGAGCAGGAGCCAGAAGCAGGTTGTGTGCAAGAGGATCAAGGTCAAGGTGCAAGATCAAGAGACACCATCAAGGTGGGCATGCTCAGGAGTGAGCTTCCAGATCTGGGGAGGGAAGGAGATCTCTCAAGGGCTCTGCAGGCGGGGGGGGGGGGGGGAGAGAGAGAGAGAGAGAGAGAGAGAGAGAGAGAGAGAGAGAGAGAGAGAGAGAGAGAGAAAGAGAGAGATAACACCATGGTACCAGGCCAGAGGAATCCACAAAAACAAAACGATCCTCGTTATGGGAAAGACAAGCCAAGAAGAGCCCTGGCGGAGGAGAAAGGAGCCCAGCCATGCCAAACATGTGTCCACAAAGAACTCCATCGAAACTTTGCCAGAGAGTTGGGGGTGTAGGTGGAGGCAGGGTGGGAGATGTGGAGGAAAGATGAGGTGAGTAGAAGGGGCGCTGGCGAGGGAAGGAGCATGAAGCTAGACAGCAAGGCTGACCAGGGGCGGAGAAGCTGAGCCCAGGAAGGAGAGGCACGGGGAGCCTGTGGAAGGGGGGCTTTCTTTCCCTGGGTGAATGAGAACGGCTGCGCGGTCAGGATGGGCAAGCGGGCCAGAGGGTCTGGAGCTGAGGGGACAAGAAGACGAAGGATTCCCACCATTGCAAGGCAGGGAAGGTCTCTGCACTTGGCAGGCCTTCCCTCACCATCTCCTGGCTGTCTCCAGCTGGGAAGAAACTCCTGCACACCTGACCTTCTCTGCCCAGCCAAGGACAGGTGACACCTTCCTCCTGTCCAGTGACATTTAGTGATGTCCCTACCAGGGTGGGCAGACTACAGAAGCCCACATGGGCACAGAGGGTAGGGGAAGAGGATTGAAGGAGGCTGCGAATCAGCAGAAGAGACCCAGGGCAATGTGGCCAGCAGAGGAAAAGTGTCCTGTTGCAGATGTCCCCCCAGGGTGGGGGTGTGACGGAGCCTGGCACGGCGCCCACCTGCGCATGTGCAGCTCAGCTGTCCCTGGTTGGAGCACACATGGCTCTGGGTGGGTGTGCAGCTGAGCGGGCAGCACCTTTCCTGTGCGTGGGAAAGTCCGGCTTCAAAGAGTGACTTTATTTTCATTGCAGTGGGGGTGGGGAGTAGATCGAAATAAAAGCTAGAACCTCCATGGAAAAACGACTCTGTCCCTCTCCTCAGCATGTCACTGTGCCCAGGGGAAGCCATGAAAACGCTGACTCGTTTGTGGATAAGAATAAGCCGGGCCTTATGAGCTGGGATTCTGAGGCTGGGGAAATGGGCCCTGTAACACATTTTTTCCTCCCATGCTTGTCAGTTACAAATTTTTATTTTTTATGCTGGCCCTCACTACCAGCATCCCAAGCTTGTTGTTGGGGACAGTGGGTTGTTGTGTTAACTTCCCTGCTGGATCCTAGGCCTCTAAGTGAGGTCATCTGTGTGATCCTGGCCCCTGTGTGGACCCAGGATGTGATATTGAAGGTGGTAATTAATTTGGAAGCATTGGGTTGTTAGTTGAAATAAAGAACGTAGAAGGAGGGGGGTCTTCAAGCTCCTTTGAAAGCCCCATGGGTGACAAGGTTTATTTCATGCCGTCTGTCACCCCTTAGCCCAATCCATGCCCTGTCACCAAAACGGTCTTCTGAATAAAATCCTGTCAACCGTTCCATCTTTTCATAGAGCCTTCATAGGCTCCCTATGCCCCCCAGCATTACATCTAAATGTCTCCCTGGCACACCCCTGGCTTCTCACTGCCCATACTTCAGTGCCAGTTGGGAGAAGCCCCTTCCTGCCTTCCAAACACACCTCCTTATCCTGCCTCTGCACCTGTGCCTCTGGGTTCCTGTGGCCAGAGAGCATCCTCTGCCATAGCCTACGTTAAAGGTCTAGGCTGGGGCTTAAGATCGCTGGTTTCAGAGTCTAAAATGGTACAGCCACTCTGGAAATCAGTAGGGTGCTTCCTCAAAAATTAAATTAAAACTAGAACCACCATATGATCCAGCCATTTCCATTTTTTTGGTTTGTTTTGACACGAGTCTCATTGTTGCCCGGACTGGCCTTGAACTTGCGATCCTCCTGTCTACCTACAGAGTAACTGGGATTACGATAGGTGCGTGTCGCTGTACCTAGTCAGAAAGTCCACTTCAGGGTATTACTCAAAAGAGTTGAAAGCAGGGTCTTGAATGAATATTTGTACACTCGTGTTCATAGCAGAAGTTTCCACAGGAGCTAAAACATAGGACAGCCCAGGTATCCATCGCTGGATGAGTGGGTGAGAACACATGTTAAAATACACGTTATCCAGCCTTAAATAAGAAGATTCTGAACCTCCGGGACATTGTGCTGCACGAAGTAATCAAGTCACCGAAAGATTAACGCTGTCAAAGTCTGCAAATCCATAGAGACAGAGGGGCTGAGAGAAGAGTTGTGTCTGTTAGGTACAGAGTGAGTTCTGCAAGCTGAAGCCGTTCTGGAGGTGGAGGGTGGGGATCGTTGAACAATGGGAATGTTCTCTGTGCGCTGACCCACACGCTTCCAAGGGGCAAGGATGGCCCATTGTTGAGAGCTAGTTTGGAGGTTCTAGCAGGGGAGCGTAGCTACTCATATACCCTTGATCCGCGGCTTCAGAAGGGAGGAAGGGGACCCCTGCCTAGCCTGCCAGGTCAGCCAAGTCAGTGGGGTGACAGATGTCACAGCCAGATCGCCCTCACATCCATGGCTGGTACATTCTTTTTGTGTATGTATGCGGCGAGCGAGGAAGAACAACCACCACTCGAGGATTCTTCTCAAATCACACTTTATTGGAGAGCCTTTTGATTGAAGGGAGAGCAGGAAGCGAGGGCCCCCCCCCAGCACTAGAAGTCAGCTGCTTATATAGGGATTAAGGACACAGGTCGCCCCATGATTGGCTGATACCAATTTGTCACCACCAGGTGCCACGGGATTGGCTAGGGACAGTTATATAACTCGCACATGCGCAGAGCCAAAGGCACGTCTTTCTCAAAGCATTGCCTAATATGGAGTTGTTTACCACTTAGCTGCAAGGAAGTGGGCGCCATCTTGTAATGGCGATCGTCCCGGCTCCCTGCATATGTATATGCATACATGTTGCTCTGATTTTATTTTATATTTTATATTTTGTTTTATTTTCAGAGGCAGGGTCTCATTCTGCAGCCCTAGGGTGGCCTTGACTCATGGCAGTCCTCCTACCTCTGCTGCCCCAGTGCTGGGGCCAAAGGTGTGCACCACCATGTCTGGAAGTTGCTCTAAGTTTTTAAGTATATTTTTATTTATTTATTAGGCCATGTGTGCAGGGGAACACCAGGGCTTCTTGCCACTGTAAACAAACTCCAGTAGCATGTCTGGCTTTATGTGGGTACTGGGGAATTGAACCAGGGTGAACAGGCTATGCAGTAAGTGCCTTTAACAGCGGATCCCCTGATGCTCTAATTTTTAAGACGGTGATTATGTATAGAAGACAAGGGAAAGAGGGAAGCTCAGAGATTTGCCCTACGAGGAACCCGCCTGCAGTGCTCACTGTGAAGTTAGAGGCTGCTTCAAGCCAAAGAAAGCAGAAGCTGGGGTCCACCCTCAATTACAGCCACTAAGAAGAGGGGCCTCCAGCCATACAACCCAGATGAACAGGAAGCATTTTCTCCCCAGAGCTTCCAGAAAGGGATGCAGCCTGTCACCTCTTTGATTCCAGCTGGATGAGACCCTACAGATCTGGAAATGTCCTCTAAGATGTCACAGTATCTGCTGTCTCACACTCCTGGGTTTGAATCCTGGTTCTGTCCTCTCCAACTGAGGGACATTGGGTTGGCTATGGCTGTGCCCTCAGTTTTTCCACTGGAAAGCCGATTTTCTAGAGGACATCTCTTGTAAGTGGTAGTGCGGGTATAAATGAGGATCTTCTTGATTTCTTAAAAATAGTAAGAGAAAAAGAGGGAGTGGGGAGGGAGCTAGGGTCGTGGCTCCATGGTGGAGCATTTGCCCAACATGTGTGAGGCGCTCCGTTCAATCCCCAGCACCACAAAATAAAACAGATTGCACTGAAAGTATGTGCCAGATGCATTTAACAGTCTTCTGCTATTGGCCACTCGGATGCTTCGGGTTTCTACTTATAAATCCTGCTGCAGAGAAGGACTCGCGCATGCGCTGGCTTCACGGTGTTGTTCTCTCTTTTTTTTATTCAGCCAAGAATTTTGATGAATTTATTGTTCCTAAAATGTAGCCAGTTAAAAAGTGAGCAATGTCCACCAATGAAGTAAACTGTCATGTTGACTTCTGTATTTAAAGATGGTAGGCTGTTTTTGGAGTGATTTATGGGTGCTGAAGGAAATATTAGAAAAATGACATAGAACAGTCATTTCTTCTGTAAGTTATACTTTCTTATTCCATGACACAGCTTTCACTCTGTAAGACTTTGTTCCCAAAGGAACTCTGAATCTGTTTTGTGCCTTTTCGGCTTGACAGTATTCTTTTTCCATTACTTTTCCAAGTACCCAGGGTCTTCTAGATGCACCTGAAGCGCCCTCACCTGGTTTGAGGGCCAGGACAGGCAGAGACTCTGAATGCAGAAAATACAAAGTTGGGCTAAAAGTAAACAACACATAATTGTCATGCCGCTCATCCAGGGTGATAAGTACCAAATCTCCCACCTGAAAATCTCTTTTCAGAATGCCTAGAGGATACAGAAGACATGCTTGGAGACATCAGTCTTTGATTTAACCGCTTATTTTCTTCTTCTTTCAATTGCAATGTTCGTTCTAAGAGCTTTATCCTGTTTTTCCTCAGACAACATCTGAACATTTTCTTGAACAGACATCATGCTTGTCTCCATTGCCGAATCCACTCTTCCCTCATCTGCTGTTTCGATGGCTGATCTGTCTGTTTCACCTGGGAGTTGAGGCGCAAAGTTCCAGAAAGCTCTGGGGCTGCAACTATAGGTGGTGAAGGAATGAAACCGCTACTACGCAGTTTACTGACTTCCTCTTCAAGCCTTTTCCTCAAGAAAAGGAGCTCAATCTTCAGAAAGTAACTCTATCAAATCTTTATCCTGCTCTTGTTGCTGCATTGTGCTTTTTAATTTATCACTAAGATCATTATGTTTTTTTTCATTTTCTCTCTTGTTAAAACAGTGTTAAAATTGGTCTGCTGTTCAGCGATCAAAGATGTTTTTGAACGCTTCGTATTTCTTCATTCTTTCTTTTTTCTTGCTCCTCAAGTTGTTCAAGAAACTTAGCTTTTTCTTCCTGAGGTTTTTCTTGAAGTTCAGCAACTAAACTTGAGGAATCTTCTCTGGCAGATTCAAAGGTAGGACTTTTGGCTATTTGATTCTCAAGGTGTTTGACTTTTTCTAATAACTTTCTCCACAAGTTCTCTCTCCAGTTTAAATTCTTTCAGTGCAGTCTGAATAGCTTCATCTCTTTCACAATTAAGCTTCTGAATTAACTCTTCTTTGTCTTGTTCGTGCCTCATGACCAACTTTTCTTTGTCCTTCTCAAGGTTCTGGATAATAGCTTCATATTTCTCTTCTTGTTGGGCTAGTTTTTCGTCCTTTTGTTTCTCAAGAGCACTCAATTCTGAGTCCAATTTACTCTGCAGTTCAGCTATTTGTTCTTTTAGATTCTTTTCTATTTCAAATGCTTGATGATGTAAAGATGTTACCTTGTCTAATTCAGCTTTAAGTAAAGTAGATTCTTCTTCATGTCTACTAATTAACTCTGAAATGCACTGATCTTTTTCAATTGTCATAAGAGTTCTTAGCTCTGATAAGCCCACCTGATAATTTTCATTATTATCTTGAATCTTTGGTTCAGTTTACTTATTTCTGCTCTTAAATTTTCGGTCTCTTGTTCACGGAGAGATTTCAAAGTCTCTTTCTGCCGTGCTCTGCTTTCTTCCAGCAAGATTTTTATTTCATCAGTTTCCGTTTCCTTTAATGCAAGTTCAACCTCTAATTTACATCTCATATCTGAAAGATCAGAAACTTTGAGTTTTAATTCCTGAAGCTGTTCTTCTTTCTCTTGGATAGTTGTAGCATGAGACACTAATATCTGATCAATTCTTCGTTGGTTTTCCTCTTTAACTTCTCCAAGGAAACTTTGTGGTCTGTCATAGCCTTCTCAAGCTCCTGTGAGTGCCGGATGTGCAGTGTGTCTTCTAATTCTTTTAGGTGGCTTTGCTCTAGGACTGAAGTTCTGTTCTCAGTAACTATCTTTTCATCACTTTCAACATGCAGCTTTTTAAGTCTTCCAACACTGTCTCCCGTGACTGCTTCAGCTCTTTAACTTCACAATTTTGAGTGTGCATTATATTTTCCATCTCTAACAACTTCTGATCTTTTTCATTTTGCATGCAGATGACAGCTTCTTTTTCGTGCTTAACCAAAGCAAATTCATTATCTCTATTTTGTAAAACCTCCTCAAGGCATACTAAATCTCCTTTCAATTTTTTAATTTTCATTTTCTTCACATTCCTTTACTACTGCATCAATTTTGTCTTCATATTCACTTTTTAAAGACTGTAGTTCTTTTTGATGTTTTTCCTCTAGTGTTATTTGTAGAGAATATTTTACTTTTTCAATAATTTTCTTAATTCTATTGCTGTACATTTTAATGAATTTGAGAAATCACACTGTTCTTTTTGTACAAATGTTCTGAAGTGGCATAGGTCTTCCTTGATGGTTTGTATACTAAAGTGAGAGTCTAGGGCAACAACTTGACATTTTTCCATCTGGACATTCAGAGAAGCTAGATCTCCAAAACTTTCTTTACCACATGCATTTGTATCTTGCATGTGTCTACTATCTATTGCATTGATGACTGATGATAAAAGTGATTCTACCATCATTTCTGGACTTTGTGGATCACTTATTGGATTAGGAGATGATAAATTTTCTTCTATCACAAATTCATTCACAGCAGACATGAAATCTGATTCAGGACTTTCTGCTAATGAATCTAAATCTAATGAAACTTGGTGAATCATTTGTTCTATGTTTGGATGGGGAATCGTTTCACAATCAAATGTATGAGCATCAATGCTATCTGGAGACAATTCTTCTAAA
Source organism: Zapus hudsonius (assembly GCA_004024765.1). Classification (NCBI taxonomy): domain Eukaryota; kingdom Metazoa; phylum Chordata; class Mammalia; order Rodentia; family Dipodidae; genus Zapus; species Zapus hudsonius. The sequence goes on along the minus strand of PVHP010004097.1, from coordinate 57,967 downwards.
GGACATACTGCAGGACATAAGGGATCCTGAACAGTGAGTGGAGGAGGAGGAGTAGTAGTTGTTATCCCTATTGTACTTTCTATCCTTGGAGAAGAAGCTGACTGTGGGGAAGCCTGACTTGTGGACACTTAAGGAAAAAAAATTAAAAATAAAAAAAAATTTCATTTGCCTTTTGTTCATTTAGCAGGTCTGTAATGGTCTGTGACATTTCATCCAAACTTTGTGCTGCTTTTACCAAATTATGAAGGGCAAGTACATGCTGGTGTAGAGGTTCAAAGTCACAAAGTAAGGGAATCCTGAGAAATGGCTGTACTTCTGAAGGACAAAATGATTGCAGAAACTGTAAATCTTTTAATGAAATATCTGGAAGTTCACAGTCAAACTTTCGAGGCTTCTGTGTACACAAGGAGGGTGGCCAGGAGTCCAGTCCCCTAAACAGACGGTTTCTTAAAAATGACTTTCTGAATAATTTCCCTTTTTGACTTTTCAGCGTCATATAGCCGCTTTCCATCTTTAACTAAAGCGCCTGCCCACTCTCTGTAGTGTTTAATGAACATTTTTCTCCTTACAACCTCAACAACAGCTAGACAATACATCTGAGGATCTGTGCTAAGAGCTTCAACAATTTTGACTCTTTCGAACAGCTCTATTACAAGGCGGAGCAATGCTTGCAATTTCTCTCCATCCTGATCAGCATGAAGCATCACAAAGCAACACCACTTTAGTCTGACGTGTAAATTATTTGCTAGCTCTTGCTTGGCAGTGGTGCACTTCTGTTTTCGATGGTTCTGCCACATAATCATCGGCTGATTTGCATGACTCAAGCACAAATCAGGTAATACAGATGCATCCTTCAAGTTTTCAGCTCTCATCTGATTAGCTAAAAATCCCTGAGCAGGCTCAGGTTCATTTACCAGCCGGCCACAACTAGCAATCATTTGGTCCAAGGCATACAGACGATCTTCAAGCCCTTTAATAGCTTTCATGTTCTGATTATCAAGTTTGGCAGCAGTTTGATGGCATTCTACCATAAATGGCCGAATAATCTTTGGATCAAGCCTGCTCATAGAATCAAAGCACTTCCTGACCAAAGATTCCACATCGTTAGGTCTATCTTGAACATTTATCCAGTCTAACAAAGAAACATTAAAAAAAAAGGAAGATCACTGTCTTTAGCATCTATTGAAGTGTAGCATCTTTCTGGACAGTATTCTGACCGGATTCCCTAATTTCTTTGCCACTTTCAGCATCTGTGGTGTCTGGAGCTACATGTTCCACTGACTTGTGAAATGAGGTTAACAAGGATGTACTAGTTGTTCTAGGCATATCAGGAGAGAGCAGCAGTTCAGTAGATCGTTTCTCTGAGCCTTCATGCTCACTTAAAGAGTCCGGTCTTCCCAAACATTCCCTGTCACTGTGTCTGGTTAGGCACTCCAACAGTGGGATCTTGGCCATTCCTGAAACCGCAGTTCTGAAATTAGTAAGTTTTAACTTGATGTCTTCAATGGATTGCAGATAATCCGAGAAAGTACTTTCAAACTTGAAAAGAAGCTTTCGGTATGAATTTGAACAGTCCTCCAGATTAGCCAGGATTGCAGCCCACCCTTGATGTTGAAGATGTTCATCATGAACAAGACCTTCGCAAAAAGAACAAAGTTTCTTGGCAACTTCAAGCATTTCCACTGCAAGCTGTGTTCTTGAAGCAACAGTATGAAAAACTGCAGGCATCCAAAGAGACTCTTCGACTTATTTTTTCTGTTGAAAAGGTAGTTTTAGGTGCACGATCACATAAGATCATTTCTTTGTTGAAAAGAAAAATTGGATTTGTGTCGTCCCAGCTCCAGGTACATACCCTTCGATCTGCAGCCATGCATCCTCCTCCGTTGACCACTAATACCTGGTGCTTGTATTTGCTTTGAATGGCGTACTTACCACAGTTTGCACTGTTAGTTCAGTGTCCGACTAGTGTCGGAGTAGTTCCAGTGTTAGCCAGAGACACATACAACTTCATGATGATTCTCTGGAACCTGTGAGCGTACTCCTTATCCTCTGATATGTTTCGTCAGGCACTGTGACAGGCACTACCACTTTTCTTAAAATGGCCAAAACTGGTTTCTATTCGCTTTGCTTGATACTGGCAACTGGATGGCTTGACTGGTTAAATTCCAGGCACCGGCAGCGCCTCCTCCTCCCCGTCCGCTGACACCTCCACCTGCGTCCAGGGCCAGATCGGGGGCAGCGCCCCTCGCCCCTCGGCTCCGGGTCACTGACTCGGGCGAAGCGCCCGCGAGGTGGTTCTGGTCGACGCAGACGCGTGGGGCTGCGGAGGGCTCGGTGGGGGGGAAAGGGCTCCCCTGGGAGCCAGAGGACCCAGCTGGGCTCCAAAATAAGGTGGAGGGGCTGAGACGGGGCTTGCTTGCAAAGCCTGCTGCTCCAGGTGAATTCCCAGCCCGGCCGGCTTTGGCGCAAATGTCTGGTGCGTCTCCGGTGGGCAGGAGCGCACGCACACGTGCCTGCGCGCAAATGCATAAACGTTATTAAAATAAGGCGGAAAGTTGCTGAGGAAGACATCCAAAAAGTAAACTTCTGGCTCCGCACACATGTGTACTCACACATAGAAACACGCCTGCACACACGTGCAATAAAAAGGAAAATATGTTAAATATTTTCTGTTTCATTGTTTGTGTTGTTGTATTAGGTAGGGTCTCACTCTAGCCCAAGCTGTCCTGAACTCGCTCTGTAGCCCCAGGCTGGCCTTGAACTACAAGCATCCTCCTACCTCAGCCTCCTGAGTGATTCAACTAAAGACGTTCACCTGGCAAACGTTTTCTTTTTCTTTTTCGTTTTTTTTCGAGGTAGGGTCTCGCTCTAGTCCAGGCTGACCTGGAATTCACTCTGTAGTCTCAGGGTGGCCTTGAACTCATGGCGATCCTCCTACCTCTGCCTCCTGAGTGCTGGGACTAAAGGTGTTTGCCACCACTCCTGGCTTATGTTTTATTTTTAAAGGGAACAGATAATACAGATTTGGGCTAAAGAGATGGCTTAGTGGTTAAGGCATTTGCCTGCAAAACAAAAGGACCCAAGTTCCATTCCCCAGTGCCCATGTAAAGCCAGACGCACTAGGTAGAGTATATGTCTGGAGTTCGTTTGCAGTGGCTGGAGACCCTGGCAGCCCATTCTCTCTCTCTCTCTCTCTCTCTCTCTCTCTCTCTCTCTCTCTCTCTCTCTCTTTCTCTCTCAAATAAATAATAAAAATTATCAAAAAAAGAAAATAGAGATTTACTGAGGCTTGTTTTTTATTTTTATTTTTGGTTTTCCGAGGTAGAGTCTTGCTCTAACCCAGGCTGACCTGGAATTCACTCTGTAGTCTCAGGGTGGCCTCAAACACATGGTGATCCTCCTACCTCTACCTCCTAAGTGCTGGGATTAAAGGTGTGCGCCACCACGCCCGTCTGAGGCTTCTTTTTCATATTGACAGCCATAGCATTTTTCTTACAACTGTGAGGATATAAAGAAGCTGTACCCTCGTGGTGGGAATGGTCTGCGTGTGGAGCCTCCTGTAACAGAATGATGGTGGACACAGAATGGGCAGCTTGGTCTCTATTCCACATGAGACTTACAGAGGCTGTTTGCATCCTTGATTTCAGAGATGCAAGAATTTGTTATCCTAGCTGGTTTTGAACTTGGGCTCAAGACAGCCTCCTGCCTCAGACTCTTGAGTAGCTTTGAATACAGACATACACTATTACACCCAATATAAAAATTTAATAATAATGCTTAATAGTCCTAAGCAACACAGTGTTGGTGATCTCGCCAATTATATGACTTTGCCCTGTCGTAGCTGCCCCAGTTTGTGCGTGTCTGAGGAGGAAATTGCTGAGGTGGTGGGAACAGTGGCTCGAGGGCAAACAGGCAGCTGTTCCTAGACAGCATGGGATGAAGCCATGTGATTGTCAGGGTTTGGGTGTGATTGAATTATTTAATTATGCGTTTCAAGGGTCCTCTGTGATTGAAGGCTTTGGTCCTTAGGGTGGTATTGGGAGGTGCTGTGGAACCTCTGGGAGGTCATGGACGAGCCTTCAGAAAGCACTTCTGGGACAGGGTTGTTGGAAAGCACACACTTGGCCACTCTAGTCTTCAGCGCCTGGCTTGATATGTAATTATTTGCTTCCAACATGCAACTCAGCTGTGGTCATGGGGGGCAGGACCCCCCACTGAGCCTGCGCTCCCATTTGAACTTTGAACCTTACAAGTATGAGCTAAATAACTTATTTTTATTTAAAAACTTTTTGTTGACAACTTCCATAATTACAGACAATAAACCATGATAATTGCCTCTCCAGCCCCACTTTCCTCCTGTCAAATCCACCCTCTATCATATCCCCTCCCCCTCTTAATCACTCTCTATTTTGTTTTGATGTCATCATCTTTTTCTCCCATTATGGACGTCTTGTGTGGGTATGATGAGGCACTGTGAAGTCATGAATATCAAGGCCATTTTGTGTCTGGAAGTTTGCGTTGTAAGCAGTCCTCCCCTTCCTTTGGCTCTTACAATCTTTCCTCCACCTCTTCCACAATAGACCCTGAGCCTCGGGAAGTGTGATGGAGATGTCCCAGTGCTGAACACTCCACTGTCATTTCTTCTCAGCACTGTGGGGTCTTGTGTTATCCCAGTGGTCACCGCCATCTGAAAAAGGGAAGCTTCTCTAGACAAGAGTGAGAGGAGCATTATTATATGAGTATGTACATTTAAAAAGTGCCTATAAGGAAGTTTAATGGGCATAAGATATGCATTGAGCCAGACAACAGCAGGTGTTACTCCCCTAGAGTTCATGACCTCCCCCACTATAGGGTTTTGACTAGGTCTTCAGTACCAGGCACACTTTCCTTCATATGGAACAAGTCTCTCTCTGGTCCAATTAGAGACCAATTGGTTTCCCCCCACAATAGACGTGCCACTATTGCCCCAGTTGGCACATTTGGCCTGGCTGGCCAGTCTTAAGGCTTGCCAGGTCCACTGTTGTTTACCATTATTGATGACTTCTCTCTCACACAGGGCTGCAGGCAGCCATAGCTTTTTTCCAGCCTTCTGTCATCTGGTTAACAGGGAAGAGGCTTCCTGCTCAGGCCCAGGTTGATTTCTCAGTGGCCTGCAGCCCAAGCGTATGTGGTCTTCAGAAATAGGGTCTTACCATTCTCATTCTGGTGGGCAACCAGGAGCCTTGGCAATGGCCTGTAATCTTTTGGGGGCCTCAGGAACCTCCCTGGCCAACAACTCATTGGAAGGTATCCCATCCCTGGCACTGAAATTTTGTCAGTAACAATATGTGGCTTTGGTTTGGAGTTTTGGGCTTGGGTTACCTCACTTAGCATAATCCTTTCAGATCCATCCATTTCCCTGCAAATTTCATAGTTGCATTTTTCCTTACTGCTGAAAAGCACTCCATTGTATCAGTGAACCACATCTTCATTCTCCACTCATCAGGGACATCTAGGTTGGTTCCATTTCCAAGCTTTTTTTTTTTTTTTTTGGTTTTTCAAGGTAGGGTCTCCCTCTAGTCCAAGCTGACCTGGACTTCACTATTTAGTCTCAGGGTGGCCTTGAACTCACGGCAATCCTCCTACCTTTGCCTCCCGAGTGCTGGGATTAAAGGCATGCACCACCACGCCCAGCTCCATTTCCAAGCTATTGTAAATAGAGTTGAAATAAACATGGATGAGCAAGTATCTCTAGGGTAGTGACTAGAGTCAGGATATATGCCAAGGAGTGGTATATTGTGGGACCCTGCTAAGAGGCACAGAGGATATAGGGTTAAAGGAAGTTGAGGCCAGCCTGAAACCCCGATAATCTCTGAGTTTATCTGAAGCTGCTGAGACTGTTACGCATTTCGCCATCAAAGTCTCCTCCTTTAATCTTAAAACTCCAGCCCCCCTGGCAGGCCACAGCCTTGAGATAGACAGACAATTCAAGGCTAAGCTCACCCCAGCTATAATAACAAACCTGGACAATAAAAATCTAAAGGTCACAGTTCCTCTGCAGCCACCTCCATCCTATACATGTCTAGAATCACGTAGAACCCCCCCCCCCCAACTTATCTATGCAAATTAGGCATCCATAGGTTACTGGCCCCTGCCAATCCACTCATGAGACATCCACAGACTACCCTTCCCTTACTAATCCCCTTGATGCCCCTACCTCTGCCTTTTCCTCAATATAAACAACATTTATCTATACAATAAACGAGAGCTGTTCACTGCCACGTTCTCCCTGGTGGCTATGCCCGTCGGCCTACCGCTGTCCCAAGACGCTGTTCACCCAGCTCCGTGGATGAACCGGGGTGTTAGTGTACAATGACCCCCCAAGTAATCCATGGACCACAGTATAGCTGGGTCATATGTTAAATCTGTTTTCAGCTTTCTTAGGAACCTCCACACTGCTTTCCACAATGGCTGTACTGGTTTACATTCCCACCAGCAGTGTAGAAGGGTTCCTATTTTTCCACATCCTCACCAGCACTGATTGTCATTTGTTAGATTTATTCCAAGATACCTTATTTTTTTTTAAGGCAATTGTGAATGAGAGTGTTTTCCTGATTTCATCTTCAGCCTCTTTGTTGTTAGTACATAGGAAGGCTACTGATTTCTGTGTGTTGATTTTGTGTCCTGCTGCATTCCTAAAAGTGTTCATCAGCTCTAACAGTTTGGTGATAGAGTCTTTAGAGTCCCTTATGTATAGAATCATATCATCTGAAAAAGAATGACAATTTGATATCTTTCTTTCCAATTTGTACCCCCTTTATTTGTGTCTCTTGCCTTATTGCTCTAGCTAAGACTTCCAGTACTATATTAAATAGAAGTGGGGACAGTGGAAATCCTTGTCTTGTTCCTGATTTAGATAGCTTTGCCAGATATAGTAATCTTGGCTGACAGTTATCTTTTAGAACTTGGAATAAATCACTCCAAACCCTTCTTGAGTTTAAAGTTTGTGTTGATTAATCTGCTGCTATCCTGATGGGCTTGCCTTTATAGGTTACTCGATGCTTCTCTCTTACTGCTTTCAATATATTTTCTTACCTCTGCACATTCAGTAGTTATAATATGGTGAGGAGAGGTTCTTTCCTGATTTTATCTGTTTGGTGTTCTAAATGCTTCCTGATTCTACACTGGCATCACTTTCCCTAGTAGGGGGAAATTCTCTTCTATGATTTTGTTGACAATACCTATTATGCTCTTAGAGTGAAGTTCTTCTCCTTCTACTATGCCCTGAATTCTTAGGTTTGATCTCTTCACAGTGCCCCGAATGTCTTGAAATTCCCATTCATACCTTCCTATTAGTTTGTCTTTCTCTTTGTTGGACTGTTCTAGAATTGACACCTTGTCTTCCAATTTCTATATTCTGTCTTCTATTTATTCTATTGGTGAGACTTTCTACAGAGTTTTGTACTTGACCTACTGTGTTTTTCATTTCTAGAATTTCTTCAGTATTTCTATTTCCTTACTCATATCTTGTATCCAACTCCTTATTCTAAGTTGGTTTCCTGTGTTCCCTTCTGGAGTTTGTTTCCTTCTTTGGTTTCTTTGAACATAGTTATAATCATTCCTTTGAATTCTTTGTCAGGCATTTCATCTAAGTCAGTCTCACTGACAATCCTTCCTAGTGGATTTATAGTTTTTGTGGAATTACATTATCTAGATCATTTTGTGTTTCTCGTATTATAATGCAGAGAGTTTTGCATCTTGAGTTAATTCAGTGGTTGGGTTTCCCAGTTGTCTGCTGTATTCTTAGATGTGTAGATCAGAAGTTATATCCCTGCAGGGTGGGAGCCTAAGATGCCAGGTGTGACTCTTATATTACTCCCAGAAGTGACAAGGAGTTGTAGTTGCCTGTTATGCAAATATTCCAGTGGGATGGGTGGAGCAAAATACAGTTCTGATATCCAACTGGGCAGTACACACACATTAACAAGACCACACAGAATATTATGTAAGAGCAGAGGTTAAACAGGTAACCTAGCAAAGCCAAAGTTCCTCAGGGTGGGTGTTAACCTTAATCGTATTGGCTGAGATTCTTGGTCTATAATGGGTTCCAGGTCAGCCTGGGACTGAGTGAGACCCTCAAAAAAGACAGAAGAAAAAGACAACAAAGCACTATAAATCAAGAGATATCAAATGTGACAAATTCACTCTCTAAATTCAACGAGAAGCTTAAAAAAAACCCCATATGACCATAGATGATAGAAATGTGTTATACCCTGAAAAGACAAATTTCCAAATTATGAGTATATAAAAAAAGAACTTTAGGCCAATGTCACAAAAATATTCTAATAAAATTCTAGAAGAAACTTTTCTAAATTTAGGGAAAGAATTCCTAAATTTAGGGGTTAGAGGCATACAGAACACCAAATAGATTGGACCACAAAAGAAATTTTCCATGTTGTATTACAGTCAAAGTACATCAATGAACTCTAGATGGCCCTGTTACCTTTGGGGATGGCTTCCGTCTCACCTAAATTGAGGGTGAGGCTGGTTCCCTCTTTGTCGCCCTGTGGGCTCAGCTAGGCTGGTTGGCTCAGTGGATCTGCTGCTCTGATCAGCTATGCTGAATGCTGTGTGATTGAGGGGTGGCTTTGGTCCCTGGTGTCCCCAGGGCCCCAGTGGTTCCAGGTGCTGGCGGTTGGGGGAGGGGAGGGAGCCTGAAGCTGTTGTGGAGCTGATCCTTCTGGGACTGTCCAGCTGGTCCCAGTCGTCTTCTTCTTTGGGTTTCTGGACTTTGTGATGCCAGTGTAAGTGAAGAATCCTCTCACTGTGGTTCTCTTGTGCTGGGTCAGGCAGGTCCCAGGCCATAGCTCCTCCTGCGCCTGGAGTAGTCTCTGGCTGATCGTGTGGTTGCTAGAATCTCTGGGTCTCTCCTGTTTCTCTGCTGGTGCTAAAAATTTCTTACACACCTTTACATTTTGGTAGAAGAGTGTGTTCTGTGGCTTTTCTGCCTTTTTCCTCCCTAGGTTGCTTTGGTGTGGCTACTATGCAGCCATCTTAACCAAATGTCTTTTTTTTTTCTTTATAATATACCTTGCCTTGGGTATTTCATTATAGTAATGAAAAGCTGACGAATATAGTAATGGTTGAGGGAATAGTTGTTTAAGGAATCCAGAGAAGCACACTGTTCTGGGGTGCTTAGAGAAATCTTTTTGCTTATGGTGGGGTGGGTGTGGCATTGCATGTCCCTTAGATGGTGGTTAGCACCCTGTTGCTGGAGTAGACTGGTGAGAGCATTTCAATCGTGATGTTGAGGTGGGGAGCTGAAGACAGACTGGGCAGAGTTGGAAGTGGCCTGAGCAGAGGTCTGCTTCTCACACATGAGTGTGGCAGGTCAGCCAGGGTCTTGTTGATTCCAGGTTCTCCTTCAGTAGGTCAAGTGTGGTGCCTATGACCCGGCGTTTCCGAAGCTGACATAAATCATCTCGAGGGTTCATATAAACCAGCCATGGAAGAGTGGGGATCTAGACGGATCCTCTCCTTTTAAAGTTGGGGGAACCGGGTACTGAAGAGGGAAGGGGCACTCATCCAATGTCACGAGCTTGGCAGCAGCTGTGACAGATTTATAAACAGTTTATAAGCCACAACCCAGGACTTAGAAAATATGGGGATTAAGTTCAGAGCTGGTTGAGGAAGGTAGCTATGTATGGTGCATGATCTCAATGCAGGCACTATGTGTTTGAGCTCACTTAATACCCTACAAGATAAGTAGTTTCACTTCCCAGAGAGAAGACCCAGCCTGACAGCCAAGGCAGCTTGCCCAAGGCCAAGGTTGTGTTGCTGTGGAGGTTATTCCATCCCACACCTGTTCCTTATCCCTCCTTGAGCCCTGTCTAACTCTGGCCATATCCACATGATCCACATCCACTACGGATGGAAAACACCTCAGGGGGAAAAAACCGTGTGTGCTGGACATAGACTTTCCCCTTGTCATTATCCTCAAAATAATATCCCATATACTGTAACGACTAACTAGATTTCCATCATGTTAGATGTTCCTTGTAAGGAGGGACTGAATGCACGTGTCAGGGAAGAGTGTCCAAGCTCCTGACCCCATCACCACCTCACCTGCTGCTCCCATCTGACCCCGACCTCACCTGGCTGATAAACTGCCCAGCTAAGAACCTTTGCCCTTCTCCAGAGTCCAGAGCTCAGCGGAGAAACTGCCTTCTGTTCAGACGATGGGCGTCAAGTCCCTGGGTCTTGTTTTCGTTAAAGCTCAACATGAAGCTGACCACTACACTCCCTAGGCCTGCCCACCGGCTTTTCTCACCACTGGAATATCTTGTCTCTCCTTTTCCCCTTAGGAACTAAAGCTCACAGGCCTCAGGAGCCTCCTGTTGTCACCACTCTTAATTTTGAGCATGTTCATGTGTGGTGTGTATGTGTGCCTATAAGGTCACTCATTCTCTACCTTATTCTTTGAAACAGGGTCTCTAGCTGAACTTGGAGCTCACCAATTAGACTGGCAGAGCCAGCCAGCAAGCCAAGGGTTCCATCTCCCCCTTTCTGGGATTATGGGAGCACTGACTGCGGGGGATCTGAACACAGGCCCTTACCGATGAGCCTTTCCCCAGCTTCTTCACCATTCTTAAGGCAAATGAGAACCCAGTTCAAAGTGGGTTGTTCAGAAAAGGGAGTTTTTCCAGCCCAGCTCACAGAGAGCTGCTGCTAGGCCTTCCCTATGATCGTGGCTTCTCTTGCTCTTCCCACGCGGTGATGCCCTGAGCTGGGCTGACAGCTAATGAGTCAGCATTCTGGTGGGAAAAGAGAAGAGCTTCTTTTCTGATAGGCTTTATGTGAGTTCCAGGGCTGATTCTCACTGGTTACACTAGGTCATGGGCCTGTGCCTGAGCCAATCACCAAGACCCTGGGAGGCAAGGCTTGGGTCACGTGTTCACCCTGTGCAAGGCCCTGTGTTGAGAACAGAAAATGCAGGTAGTGGCCCATAAGGAGGGGGATCTGCTGGGTGGGCAAAATTAAAAGTGTTCTAACCCTAGGTGAGGCCTCAGGCCAAGCTGGAGCCTCCAGAGGTGCCTCTGTCCCCTCGCCTGGGAGAGCTCTTAGCATGCCATGAGGGACTTTACCTCGATCTCTCTCCAGGTGAGGAGCCTCAAAGCACCAGGTTATGAACAGCTAAAAACAAGGGAGAAGTCTGGGAGGTGGTTCGTTGGGTAAAGCACTTGCTGTGTGTGCTTGGGGACCTGACTTTAGATCCCAGCCCCCATGTAGATGCTGAGTGGGTGTGTCAGCCAGCCTGGAGTCCGAACACTAGGGAGGCAGAGAGAGGGGACCCAAGGGAGACAGGGGACCCCAGGGCAAGCTGGAGCCAGCCTTGCTAAATGAATGAACTCGAGGTTCCAGTAAGAGATCTTGCTTCAATAAGTAAGGTGGACAGTGATCAAAGAAGATACGCAATGTCAACCTCTGCCCCCCACATGTAGGATGTCATTCTCTGCCCCCATATGTATGACGTCATCCTCTGCCCCCCACATGTACAACGTCATCCTCTGCCCCCCACATGTAGAATGTCAACCTCTGCCCCCACACACCATGCATACTACACACATGTAGATACAAAATTTTTTTATGTATTCACAAAGAGACAGAGAAAGGGAGAGGGAATGGTTGTGCCAGGGCCTTGAGCCACTGCAAACAAACTCCAGATGCATGTGCCATTTTGTACATCTGACTTTATGTGGATACTGGGGAATCAAACCCAGGTCCTTAGGCATTGCTGGCAAGTCCCTCAACCATCGAGCAATCTCTCCCGCCTGATACAAAATATTTTTAAATCTTTATTATTCAAATTTAAATACATTGTATGAGCAAATATTGTGTTGGTATCCCCATTTCCCTCCTCCCTGTCTCCAGTCCACTGGGTATCCTCCTCAGTGGGCATACTGGATCGATCTATGGGGTGGGGATTTATAAATCGCACAGGAAGCAGCCAGGTTTCTACCCCCCTTGTGTTTTGTTTCAGAGGGGGGCGATGTCTCTGGACATTCTCCTCCACCATGGCTCTTACACTCTTTCTGCCCCTTCTTCCGCTCAGTTCCCTGAGTCATGGTGAGTGAGTATTAAGGCTGCTTTATTGTTGAGGTCTTAGGGGCCTCTTTACTTCTGCTTTAGGTTGTGTTGAAGATCATTGGTGTCTCACGGGCTCATCCTGGGTTGACTGATTGGTTGTGGTTATAGGTCTCTTGCTTATCCTGCCACTCTCTAAAAGTTGGGGCCTACACCATAGGCCTGGGGTGGTTCATCTCTTGCCAGGATGTTAGCCATCCGCCTGTAGCTCATTGGTAGAGTTGGAATGACCTCGGCTCTCTCATGGCCTTCTGAAAAATACAAACAGAATCTCCATCAGAGAGTGAGATCAGTATAGGTTAAATGAGATAGACATTTCTATTTTGGCAAGATTCTATTGAGATTAGCCTCTCTGTAGTTCTCTGGTAATGGGGATTTCTCTTTGGAGCCCAAGTTTTTGGTTCCCGTAGGATTTTGCCCTGAGTCCCAATTCCAGTTAAGGGTTCCTTGTCACTGAGTGGATTTCTTGGCTAATTTAAACACTGTTGATTAACACCCCCCCCCCCCC
>PVHP010004097.1:0-45236 GCA_004024765.1 Zapus hudsonius | reverse complement strand
GCACTAGGCCCTGTGCTGGGTACTTTAAAGCCCGTTGATCTGTTCTGAACTGTGGGACGTGGTTGTAGTCCTTGTTTTATGGACTAGGATGTGTGAGAGCTCTTCCTGGCCTTTTAGCTAAGATCAAGTCTAGGATGAGATTATACAGGAAAAAGTCTATTTGCAACACTTTCCATCCAAAGGGAACCAACCAGACCAAGATGGTGCCTTACGTGGCGTTGCTCCATGGAACTTGAAAGAGAGAAAGATGAGGCTCTCTCCATGTCACTGTGAAGATTTTAAAAATATATTTATTTATTTGCAAGCAGAGAGAGATACAGAGAGAGAGAAAAAGAGAGAGAGAGAGAGAGCATTTCAGAGCCTCTAGTCATTGCAAACAAACTCCAGATTCAGGCGCCACCTTGTGTGTTTGGTTTAACGTGGGTCCTGGGGTATAGACCCCAGCCCAGCGGGCTTTGAAAGCAAGTGCCTTTAACCACTGAGCCACCTCCCCAGCCCACCGTGAGGTTTTTATTTTCAGAATATATTGTTGCTTCTGAAAGGACAGGTATAGACTATGTGTAGGATGCTGCGTTTCATGTAAGAGAAGGGGAAACAGGAGTGTGTGTATGCGAATAAATGTACCTGTGTATTTGTTTTTATTTTTTAAAGAAACAATGGAAGAATAAACAAACCACTGTTATAAACCAGTGTGCCTTGTTTTGAAAGTTGTCTTTGGAACCTTGTAAACATTTCATATAACTAAAAAATAAACCAAATTAAACCAAAAAGAATAAAAAGCATCTCTTAACAGGGCAAACAAATGGTTCAGTGTACATAATTGATGGCTTAACCTCAGAGAATTGCTTCAAGTGACTTAGACACAGTAATTTGTGCATTCCCAACGGGACAAAGAGACAGAAGGAACCACAACTAGAACCTCAGCTGTCTTCAGTAGTCTTATTGTTGGTAATAAAATTGAATTGATGTTTTGAAGCTATTATATATGAGCAGTTGTATTCATATCTTTAGGTACCAAGGTTTTCATTATAAAGTAGCTACAAGTATAAAACCTGGGAAAGTTGGTAAAATCTTGTCATCGTTAATGCAAATTAGGAACAGAGTATTAAGCACTTGCTTTCTTTCCTCCACAAGTTATTGTGTTACTGTCATTGGAACAGCTGCAGGGTCCCTTGCCTGGGGGTCAACCCCTTCTCAACCATTCTCTCCCCAAACTGAGTTTCCACCGGTCCAGACATGCATTACTGCTTTGACTCCCTGTGGTTCATTGAATAAACAGTGAGAACAGGCTACTTCTAAAGCTTCTTTGGACCCAGAGTCAGTCTGGAGGATGTGGTCTTGGGCCTCTGGTTTTCCTAAGCAAGTCCCTCAGATGCATGTACCAGCTGCTATTCTCGTGTGCAGGCTACAGAGGGTAGGGCACCCTGGAAGGCTGATCACGTGTGCAGTCTGCAGAGGATAGGATGCCCAGGAAGGCTTAGCCTCACAAAACTGTCAGTCCTTCCTTCAAGCAGAAAATATCTTCACCAGGACTGGAAAATGCCCCAAGGCTGAGCCCTGACTGCCAGGGCTCTCTTCAGTTCTGGAGAGGAGCATGGTTCCCCAGGCCTGGGCAGGAAGCTGGCCTGGGCTGTTTTTGTTTTTCTGTTTATTTGTTCAATGCACCCTCTCCAGGCCCTCCGCAGCCCTGGCCTCCCATGTGTTTTGCAGGTGGGAGTGCAGGGCTGGTGGACAGGGTATCTGTCCATCACAAGCCTCATTCAGATGTGAAGGGTCCAACAATGAAGGGCCTGGGGCCCAGTTTAGCGGTGGCTTTTCAGCATCCATGAGACTCATTATAGGGTCATAGTTTGCCAGGCTTCTAGGGCCTTCTCTTAGGTCTGCAGACGCAGGGGTGTTTGGGCTCTTTGTCCTCCATTATGTCCACCCCTCCACCTCAGTGTTTGGAGACTATCTTTAAGTCTGGTCCTCTTCCTGACCTTCCCAGGTCTCAAGTTCTGCCTTGAATGTCTGCTGATGATCTTAGTGTTGAGGGTTGAACTGTGCCCCCTAAAAGATGTTGAGGTCCCAACCCTAGTGCCTGAGAATGTGACCTTACCTGGAAGTAAAGTCTTTGCACGTGATCAATGTGAGATGACATCAACCTTGTGATTAATGTGAGGTGACATCATCAATCACATGATCAATGTGAGATCATCAGGGTGAACTCATCCTATACACATGGCTCCTTATCAGAAGGACACACAGGGAGAAGACCATGTGCAGATGAAGCCGAGAGCAGCGTGGGACATCCACAAATCAACAATGCCAGACTTGACCTGAAATCTCTGGAAGTTCAGCACAATGGTTTGATGTCTCTCCCAAAGTGAAGATGCTGGAAACTGATTCCTAGTGGGACACTGTTGGGAGGTGAGGCCAAATCCGACATGATCGCCATGAGGGCTCTGCTCTCAAGGATGGATTCATGGGAGCAGACGAGGGCTGCAGTCAGCTGTCTCGTTGCTGGCACAAAGAACCTGACCAAAGCTGTTTGTGGGGGGAAAGGGTTAATTTGTCTTATAGATTTGATCACAGCAGAGGCTGGACGTCACCTCCTGGCCAACATCAGGTGGACAACAGCAGCAGGAGAGTGTGCCAAACACTGGCAACGAGAAGCTGGCTATAACACCCATAAGCCCGCCCTCAACAACACACCTCCAAAAAGGTTCCAATTCCCAAACTGCCATCAGCTGGGGACCTAGCATTCAGAACACAAGTTTACGGGGGACACCTGAATCCAACCACCACAATGAGCATGGAGTGAGCTCCTTAAAAATGGGCAAGTGTCACCTCCTCTTCTGCCCAATAGGACCGTGCAGCAACAGGGCCCTTCCCACATGTCAGCTCTGATCATGAATTGAGGAAATTAATTTACTTCCTATTAATTACCCAGCCTCGAGCTTTTGCTCCAGCATCACAAAATAGAGTAAAACATTAGAGGAGCAGCCAGGATCCTTCCCTCTCTTTGGACACCTTGAGCGTGGACTTGAGACAATGAATTTCTACTGCTTTGAGCCGTCCTGGTTTGTTATGGTAGCCCCAGAAAGTTAATACACTTAGTAAGCAAGCAGGTCACCACATGGGGCCATCCCATATTTTAAAATACATTGAGCCAACCTTTTTAAAAAATTATTTTTATTTTATTTGCAAGGAGAGGAGAGGAGAGAGAGAGAGAGAGAGAGAGAGAGAGAGAGAGAGAGAGAGAGAATGAAAACAGGCACACCAGGTCCTCCAGCCACTGCAAACAAACTCCAGATGCATATACCACTCTGTGCATCTGGATTTACGTGGGCACTGGAGAATCCAACAAACACCTTAACCACTGAGCAATCTCTCCAGCCTTAAGCCAACATTTAAAAATCCACTTTGACTCCAAATAAATTCAAACTTTCAGTTTCTCTCCCCTTTGTTTGCACAGACCTCCCACCAACCTCAGTGCAAGCCGAGGAACATACACTTATCCTTAGGGGATGCGTATTATCTACTGGAGATGACAGATAAGATTATGCCTATATTAACTATGTTTTATTCTTGCTGTAGTTCTTATGATTTCATTTTCGTCTCTTAAATCAAGAACTTTCACCTTTTTGCTTAAAGGAAGCTTGGACATATCCATATGGCCAGTGTCTCTAATCTTGAGCTTTGAACCCTGATTAAATCATGTAAGGGTCACGTGAGTATCTACACTCTGACATAGCAACAGCCCATCTAAGCACAGAAATGGCGATGTGACTGACAGCAAATATGTACTGGACATGTCCTGGGTGGTTCCTGTCCTGGGTGAGAAGAAATGAATGACATAGGATTTCATCACACTCTTCCGAGCACACCCAGTACCAAGCTGATGAATTGCCTATTTCTGATTTTTTTTCATTTAATGTGTTTGGGTGGCCATTGACCGACCCCAGATAACTGAAACTTCAAAAAACTAAAGGGAGGCTGAAGAGACAGCTCCGCGGTTAAAGGCACTTGCTTGCAAAGCCTAATGGTCTGAGTTCCCCAGGACCCACATAAAGCCAGATGCACAAAGTGGTGCATGTGTCTGAAGTTTGTGTGCAGTGTCAGGAGGCCCTGGTGCAACCATTCTCTCTCTCCTCCCTCCCTTCCTCCCTCCCTTTCTCCTTCCCTCCTTCCCTGCTTTCCTTCCTTCTCTCTACTGCTACTGTATACAGCATTGATAAGGGCACTTCATTCCCATAGGTTTCTGCCTGACTCCAGAAGGCTTTGGCCTTTCTGGTTTTCCCTGTGGTTCCCCCAGGGCCAGGGATGTCCTTTCTCCTTTCCCCGCACCCACTTGCGTTCCACATCCTGACCTCAGCGGTCATCATCACCCACCAGTTTTAGCTGGTTGTATGTGCACAGACCCCTTGGCCCTGCATGGACCTTGCTGGTCCCTAGAGCCCATCTTTCTGTTTCTCCCAGGACAGTCAGGCCTGCTGCCAAAGCTTGTCCCATAGTGGGAAGTCTGTTGGCATCAAGACCAGATTTCCTGACTCACTCTCTGCCTCCTGTGTCACAGGCCCCAAAACTGACTCTTTCAACCAGAGTATTCTATCTAGACTTTGAAAAAATTGTCAGTTTAGGGCCGGGAAGATGGCTTGTTGGGTAAAGTGCTTGCCATGTAAGTGTGAGACCCCCAACACCCACACAAAATGCTGGGTGTGCTGGCGTGCCTATAATTAGGGAACTGGGCAGGTGGAGATGAGAGGATCCCTTGGGCTTCCTGGCCTGGGAAGGTGGAGACGAAGTTCGTTCACAGTGGCAGGAGGCCCTGGTGCTCCCGGGACTGACTAGTCTATGAATCAGTGATCCTGTCTTAAAACAGGTAGAGAGCAACTGAAGGAACCCAGTGCTGACATCTGACTCCATATGAAACATGTGCCCACATACATATGAACACACACTTATGCACACCACACATGTACATACACCAAAAAATTTCATTTTAAAACAACTTAGCAACTTCTCTTACACTTTCACTCCTCTTCCCTCACTGTGGATAATATCTGAAGGGAGAAAAAGAAGGAGTCACTTTAGCCTTCACGTAGTAGAGGTTGAGCATTGCTTAGCCAAAATGCTTGGGATCAGAAGTATTTGGG
Organism: Zapus hudsonius; assembly: GCA_004024765.1. NCBI lineage: Eukaryota > Metazoa > Chordata > Mammalia > Rodentia > Dipodidae > Zapus > Zapus hudsonius. The sequence goes on along the minus strand of PVHP010004097.1, from coordinate 40,098 downwards.
TTTTAGATTTTTTTCATATTTAGGGATATTTGCATATATATAATGAAATGTCTTGGGGAAGGAAACCAGCCAAGCCTGTGCACAAGTCATTTATGTTTCCTATCCACCTTATCCACACAGCTGAAGGTGATCCCAAGCCATGTTTTAGTACACCTGTGTTTTCACTGTGACCACCATATTAGGTCAGGTGTAGAACTTTCCAGATGTAGGGCCTGTTCAGAAGAGAGAGGCTTTCCCCTGTACGTGTTCAGAGCTGGTAGCAGACCAGAGTCTTTCCTGAAATGATTTTATTTGTAATAGTTTCCAAGAAGACATTTTGTAGTGGACAGAAGATAGTGTCCAAGATCCAAAACATGTGGTTATAATGAACTTCCGAGGCCCTGGATCCCAAAGTGACTCAAAACACCTCCTCTGCCTGCTGTACCTTTATCTGATCTTCCCTTTCTCATGCTAGTCAGCTTTCTGCTACTGTAACAAATATTTGAGGTAATCCAGTTACACAGAGCAAAGGTTTGTCTTGGCTCACTGCTTTGAGGGTTTGGCTCCACTGTGCTTGGGCCCGGGGTGAGGCCACACACACACCATGGTGAGGGACAAAAGTGCTCATCCCACCCCATGGCTGGATAGCGAACAGCGGTAAGGTTATTGTGTGCAGTTGTAATTTGTTCCTTGTGGCTGGTCACACTATCCCCTTGGGTACTTACTGTGCAACTTGGTTGTTTTTAACATGGTCTTACTATATTGTGTTACTCTAACAGACCTCAGGCTAACTTACGAAGAAAAGAGAATTGTTTCTTGTAGTTTGGAGGCCTGGAAGTCCAAGATCAAGGGACCACCTCTAGTGACGGCCTGGGTGCGGGCAGCACGTGGCAAGTCGTGAGAGCAAGTGGGGGTGTGCTTGCTCGTGCCTGCCTCTCTTCCTCTTCTGGTCACGAGGATCTCCCCTCCTTACTGTAAGGCCGCTGGATTAGTGACTTCTTGTTGCTGTGACCGAAACAACGTAAGGAAGGGGAAAAGGATTTATTCATAAGGGAATACGGTCAGTCTCTCATGGCAGCGGGGGCCTCCCAGCTCCACTGACCCTGTGGCCCGGGGTACAAAAGGTTCCCCATCCACCCAAGTGTTCAAACACATCAGCTTATGGAAGGGGGCGGGGATGGGATATTTCACATTCAAGTCTGCATGACCGTTGCCTGTTCGGCTTAGAAGTGTCCCTTGGATCCTCTGTCACCCAGCCATCACGACCCCATCTAACCTCAGCGTATCCCAGAGGCCTCACCTCCAAACACCATCACCACGAGAATCTGTTCCCACACTCACGCCCTGGTCGATAGACACCGGTGTTAACAGGTTTTTGTGACAAAGCGGCGCTGCTGGGGACGTTTCTCCGCATGTCCCTCGGCGCGTGGAAGAGGTTTTTAAGATTTCTACGCAGAATCCGCATTGTTAGGTTGTGAGGAGCGCTCACTTCTGAGGCTGAACCCCAAAGTGCGTGCATCAACCCTCCCTCCCTCCCTCCTCTGGCTTCACCCGCTTTCCACAGGTGAAGGAATTGTTGTCTAATCATGGCTTCCATTAGCGTAAGACACGGAGCGTGTTTTCACGTGTTTGGAGGCCTAGGAGTCGAGATGCTGCCGAGGCCATCGGTGCTCTCACGGCTTCCTCTTCAGCCTCACACCCTTTCGTCCAGACCCTTCTGTCATGGTTTGATACAGGTGTCCCCCACAAACAATTGAATGTGTTCTGATAAATCGATCCTCAGCTGATGGCAGTTTGGGTTTTACAACCTCGATGAAGCTGTGTTGTTGGGGGCAGGCTTATGGGGTTATAAGCCAGCTTCCCCTTGCCAGTGTTTGGCACACCTTCCTGCTGCTGTTTGCAGTGCAGTGGCAGAGGTGATGTCCAGCCCTCTGCTCATGCCATTGTTTTCCCTGCCAGAATGGAGTCTCCCCTCGAGTCCGTAAGCCAAATAAACCCATTCCTCCACAAGCCGCTTTTGTTTGGGTTCTTTCTGTGCAGCAACTAGAAAGCTGACCGCAACACCTTCCATTCAGCCTTCTGCCATTTCCCACCCCATCCAAGTCTCTTCTTTGCGACCCATGTCCACTTTCTATTCTGATTTTCCTGATCCTGCCCACCAGCCAGGAAGGACTGAAGTCCATTCCCACGTGACCCTGGCACCCGAGGAGGCTCTCTGTGGTGGCACTGTCTAATCCCCAGGGGTCTCCAGTGGGATCCCCAGTCCAGCCTCAGCATGGCTGCTTCCTTGACCGTCAGCTCCTCTGATGCACCCCGGGGTGGGCATGTGGACTCTGCTTAGCCTCGGACGGTGAGGGCGACAGCGGACCACCATGTGCTCTGCGGTGGCTAGGTGGGGTCTGAAAGTCTGCTGAGGTGCCTCCTCCCTCTGGTTGAGGCTTTTGTCGGGGCTTCTTTTCCTCCCTGCTTTTCGTCTATTCCCGCTGGTCTTTCCAGGTTGCTGGTGTCCTCAGTTCTGAGTCTGGGGCACAAGAGGCGGCACACAGAACACCCGAAAACACTTCCTTTCCCGTCTGCCTTCCTCCACCACAGTAATGGCTCCTCCCTGCATAGATGCTCCTGACTCAGCAGAGGTTCAGTTTGGGGCTTTTTAACTTTATGGTGGTGCAACAATGGTTCTCATGTTTCACCTTTAACATTCTATCTTTCCCGGGCTCACTCTCTCTTAATGCTGAGCAGCAGGAATGGGCTGACTCCCAGCCAGCCGCGTGCCCACGGGATCCACCGTCTATGGCTAGAGAATGGTGTGCTCACCAGCCAGTATGTCTTCAGACTGGCTGTCTGGTTTGTACATGTGACGTTCAACTCTTTAGTATAAGATGGGTTTGCTTAACTATAGCTCGTGTAAGCTTGTTTAAGGCAAGCTATGCAGCTTAGGTATATTATGCATTTTATGCTTACAATATTTTTAAACTTACAATAAATACTACGATGTCACCCCATCGCAAGTCGAGGGGCATCTGTATTCATAATAATTTGATGTGTGATGTGCAGGGATTGTAGTTGTGCCCAGTGGGAGAAGAGAGAAAGCGTTCTATTCCACGATGGGCCTAAAGCAGAACCTTTATTGACTTGTCAAGTTCTTCATGTAGTCTTATAGCTACTGAAAATATCATTCTTAGTTTGTGGCTCTTTACTCTTTTGAGCTTTTTACTGACAGCCTCCGTACATATACACAGTATTCCACGACCCTAATCCACGCCCAGCACCCTCCTTTGTTCCCCCTTCACTGAGCCTCTTCTTCTTCCCGGCTACCTCTTATTCTGTTTTGACGTCATCATTTCCCACTCCTATTACGCAGATTTTTTTTATAGGTCATGAATGCCACGGCCACTTCGTGTCTGCAAGACAGTATTTCAGAGCACCCCTCCCTTCCCTTGGCTCCTACATTCTTTCTGCTGGTTCCTGAGCCTTGGAGGGTGTGACAGCGATGTCTCACTTAGTGCTGAACACTCCACTGTCTCTTCTCAGCACTGTGATGAGTGTTGAGTCTCCCCGGTGGTCACCGCCATCTGAAAAGGGAAGCTTCTCTAACCAAAAGTGAGAGTAGCATTAATAACGGGCCTAAACATAAGTATTTAGAGGGCAGTTTGCAGATAACAGTAGTAGTTCCTCCCCTTCCCTGCTCAGCTCCAGGGCTTACTAACTCTCCAGCCATAGGCTTTTGACTAGGTTTTCAGTCCCAGGCATGATTTTCCTCACATTCAGTTAGAGATCAGTGGGTTCCCCCATAGCAGACATGCCACCATTGCACCAGTTGACACGGTTGGTCTAGTTGGCCAATAGTTTGTGTGTCTTTCAAAACATTTGAGCAGGGGCTGGGGAAATGGCTCCGTGGTTAAGGTTTTGCTGAGCAAGTCTGAGAGCAGGTCAGAACAGCTGGATGCAGGGTGGCACATGTCTGCAACCCCAGCGTGCTTATGGCAATGGGAGGCAGAGTCAGGAGCACCCCAAAACTGTGGGACGACAAGCAAGATACCCTTTCTCAAACACAGTGGAAGGTTGTCCTCTGATCTCTACACTCACCATATACACTCACACAGTAAATAAATAAATAAATGAATAAATAAATGAAAACATTTGTCATGTTTGACAGATGTTCTTGGTTTTAAAGTAGTTTGACTTAGCAGTTTCTTCTTTTTTTCAAAGCGGATGTGATTTTTCTTATTTAAGAAATAATTCCCTTGCCTAAGTTTAGAAAGGTAATTTCCAATAATTTCTTGTAGAAAATGTTATTGTTCTTGCTTTTCCCATTTTGAGTTCTTAATCCACCTGGAATTGATTTTGGTGTATGTTATGGGTAAGGATCCAATTTCATATTTTAAAAAGCAGCCTCATTGAGGTATTGTTGGCATATTTAAGTGTACAGTTTGATAAGCTTGGACATGTACACGTGTGCCCTCTGGTACCCATCACCACCATCAAGAAAGTAAACACACGTCACTGCAGTGGTCTGTTTCTTTCAACTGTCATTCTATTTCCTTCAATTGCCCCTCTTTCTTTTTTTCAAACTTTTAATTGACAGCTCATACATATTGTATAGACAATAAACCATGATAATTCCCTCCCCACCTCCAGTCTCCCCTGCCACATCCCCCTCCACGGAATCCCTTCTTCTGTCCATTAGTCTCTCTTCTGTATTGACATCATTGTCTTTTCCTTCTGTTAGCAAGGTCGTGTGTACATAGTGTCAGGCACTGTGAGGTCACGAACAGCAAGGCTCTTTTGTGTCTGGAAGGCAGCTCCGTAAGCAGTCTTACCCTTCCTTTGGCTCTTGCATTCTCTCCGCCCCGTTGTCTTCAATGGACCCTGACCTTGGAGAGTGTGTAGAGAAGTCTCACTTAGTGTTCTGTTTCTTTCCATTGTCGACTAGTTAAATTGATCCACCTGCACACGTAAGATCTTTTTGACATTGTTGGATTTGGTTTTTTGACTTTAAAAAGATTTCTGTCTCTCTTTCCGGGGAGCTTCTTTCCTAGTTCCTGTGCTGATGGTCATGCTCTCTTTTTGTCCCTTGAGTGCCACACACATTCCACCACGAATTCCCTCTTCTTATTGAGGCACCGTAATCGATTGCAGGGTGCACGGAACTTTGTGGTTTTATGGCCTGCATTTGACCTCCATGGCTGGTTCTGCTGAGCATTCAGTTTTAAGATGGATTTTTACTTTTTCATTGGTGCTGGAAGCCTGTTGCCATTCTGATTGCCATTCCATGGAAAATAAATAGTCTCCTTTTCTACAAATACTTGTTATGTTTTCTCTTTGTCTTGATGTTATATGACATCAATGTACCTGTGTAGGTTTATTTTCATTTTACTTTCAATGTTTTTATAGATTTGTGGGTTTTTTCTATTGATCCTAGGACATTTATAGAATATATCTTTATTTATTTATTTATTTATTTGCAAGCAGAGAAAAAAAGAAGAAAGACAGACAGAAAGAATGGGTGCAGCAGGGCCTCCAGCTGCTGCAAATGAACTCCAGATGCATGTGCCACTTTATTCATCTGGCTTTATGTGGGTACTGGAGAATCAAACCAGGGTTATTAGGCTTTGCAGGCAAGTGCCTTAACTGCCAGACCATCTTTCCAGCCTGAATAAACCTTTTTTCATTAAAAATATATTCTATTTATTTAGAGAGAAAGAGAGAGAGAGAGAGAGAGAGAGAGAGAGAGAGAGAGAGAGAGAGAATGGGCATGCCAGGTTCTCTAGCCACTGCAAACAAACTCCAGATGCATGCACCACTTTGTGCATCTGGCTTTATGTGAGTACTGGAGAATCAAACCCAGGTTGTTAGGCTTTGCTGGCAAGCAGCTTAACTATGACCAATCTCTCCAGCCCCAAATATATCTTTTTTTCTTTATTAAGTAGAAACTTTCTATGAACAAATCATGTGTTGACACCACCATTTCCCTCCTTCCTGCCCCCAATCCACTGAGGGTCCTCCTCAGTGGGATTGCTGGTATGCTCCGTGGGGTTGTGGCTATGAGGTGTTGGAGTAGCAGTCAGCCATTGTAGGGGGGATAATGCCTCTGGGATCTTGCAGTCTTTCTGCCCCCTCTTCCACAAAATTCCCTGGGTCATGGTGGGTGTGTTTTAATAAGTCTACTATCATCTTGAGCTCTCAGCAGCTTCTGGATTTCTGCTTTGGTACCCTTTGAGTATATTCCGTGTCTGTCTCCATCACCCGGGAGCAGGTTGTCAGGCTCACTGTGGAAGCAGCACTCTTGCTCATCTCTCCACTTCCTCTGTGGTTTCACCTGGGCCCTGGCTGATCTCCTGCCAGGGAGTCAGCTATCTATTCTTGTCTTGTTGGTAGAATTAGGTGGTCCCTGGTTCTCACTACCTTCTGAAAGATAACATCAACTATAATCTCTGTAATCTCTTTTTACCTCTTCCCTGTTTTCGCTGTTGTTTCTTTCTGAGACACGTTCTGTTTCCACATCTCATTTATATTTCCCATGGACTGTCTTTCTTGGTTATATCTTTTGATATCTGCTCCATTTCATTGATTCTCTCTTCAGCTATATCTGCTTTGATCAAACCCACTGGATTTTTATTGCAACCATTAACACTATTTCTATATAGAAACATGTGTATTTTTCCTTTAAGTTTTCATTCAATCATCTCTTCCTCCCTTCTCATTTTTATATCATTTTTCTTTTCTCTCTCTCTCTCTCTTTTTGGTTTTTCGAGGTAGGGTCTCTCTCTAGCCCAGGCTGACCTGGAATCCACTATGTAGTCTCAGGGTGGCCTTGAACTCACAGCAATCCTCCTATCTCTGCCTCCCGAGTGCTGGGATTAAAGGCGTGTGCCACCACACCCTGCTTCTCTCATTTTTTTTTTTTTGAGGCAGGGTCTCATTCTTGTCCAGACTGACCTCGAACTCAAAGTGATCCTCTAGCCTCAGCTTCCCAAGTCCTGGGACTAAAGGCATGTGCCACCACACCCATTTTATCATTTTCTGGAAATATCTCATTCATTGCGATCCGATGATCCTGGACCTGAAAACAGCAATATGGGAGAGAAGTTTCTTTGACTTTTTGTTTCGGACCCTCATTCACAGGGTCTTGCCTTGTCATAGGAACCCACTGTTTGGTCAGAGTCTCTAGGCTTTCTAAGCCTGCATTAGACTTGTTTTTCCTTCCACTTGTGCATCTCCTCACCTGACATCCAGGGTAGCCTAGAGCTGTAACAGCTACTCCCCATCGGGGGGTCTGTCTCAGTGAGGCTGGAAATCTGCCCAAAGCCTCCTTTGCTGCTGCCCAAAACTGTTGGAATAGCCTCTCTTCCACACCACATGTTCCTGCTGGCTCTTACCTGCTCAGGGTGGATCTGGATACACAGGAGCCTGCTCAGCTCCTAGGCTGGTACTGGATTGAGGAGATAGCTCTGTCAGTAAAGTGGGGCTCAAAAGCAAGAGATCAATCCCCACCACCCACGTCAAAATACCAGGTGTGGTGGCCAGGCATGGGAATCTCAGCATCGGAGAGACAGGTGGATCCCTGGGGCTTGGTGCCCACCAAGTCTAGCCTAATTGGTGAGCCCCAGGCCAGGGAGAGACCCTGCCTCTCTCATAGGATAGCGCCTGATGAATGACACCTGTGACACTTGAATTCCTCTACACAAACTGCATGCAAGGTTCTGAGATGAGGTTCTGAAGCCCTCAGCTAAGAAACCAAATATAATCCTAGGGAATTAGACCAATGTGTCTTAATGGAACAAGAATCCCCTCAAATCCACCCATGGTCTTGAAAATTGGGTCTCAGGTGCCAGTGTTTCAGAAAACCTTAGTTGCTGTATTCTCTAGAAGGCTGGGAGAAGAATTCCTTTGCGATTCCAGTGCCAAGAAAAGCTCTGTCTTGCCGGCAGGACTGGCTGCCTTCCTCTGCCTATCGCAAGAGCTGTGTAGTGCATCTTACTTCCCTTTTGACCGAGCGGCCAGGAGATCAGTACAGAGGCTAAATCTTATCAGCTTTCTTGGTCCTCGGGATTGTTTTCCTCTGCTTTTTCACAGTCATGATTGCTCCTTGGTGTGCATATTAATAGCCTATCAAGCTTCCTATCGCCTTCATGGAAAGAAGCAAATTATAAGTAAACTAAGTTAAAGTTTATAACTATTTTACATTTCCTCCCCTTGTTTTCTTAAAATATCCAAGGGAATACTATGAAATATTTATGCATATTCATCTGGCTACAATTTCTGAAGCCTCATTTCCAAGGCATGAGTAATCAAGTGCAGCTTCCTGGAACACAGGAAGGTGATCCTGCCTGCAGCTCAAGGAACAGAGTCTGTGCTGGGGGACAGGTTGCAGGTAACAATTGCCCAGGTGGGAGATGGAGGACTGGGGTCCTGGGCGAATCTTCCATCAGAGATGACGCAGCCAGGAAGAGACGAGTCCAGGACACTGGGCCGTCTCTGGTGACCTCAGCTTTGAGAACGTGAGCCCTGTCTGGGAGATCATGACTTGTGTTAAAGGGTATCTTCACCCACTGTCTCAGGGCTCTAGAGTCACTGAGACGTGTTTGCACATGTGGGGGAACATTCTTTGTTCCCCATGGACCGATGTTGAGGGATGTGGTAGCTTGAATGTGACCGTGTAAGTGTATGGCCTCATAATCACAGGCGTTTTCTTAGAATTAAACTTGTAACCTGGTTCTCCAGCTGCTCGGCTGGAGGAGGTGTCACAGGAGGCAGATTCTGGAATCCAGCCCAAAGGTGTGGAGAGCAGCTTGAGCCCTGGCAGTTCATGCTGGTTTGTGGTACTGGCCATCTGGTGGTTTCTCTCTGCTTGGATCTGTGAAAGGGAGCCGGTTTCCTCTGCCATCGATGGAACTTCCCCTGGATCTGTAAGCTTGAAAGAAACCCCTTCCTCCCACAAACTGTGTCTGGTCGCATATTCATCTCAGCAGAAAGGAGCTGACTCCAAGGGCCTTCCAAAGCCTGGCTTGGGTGGGAGCTACCGTGGCTAACAGAGGAGGGGTTCTGAAGGACGGATGGATGGAATGTGGACTGTGTCGGGAATGCATTGGCACATGGAATGCTCTCGTGTGGAGCACTTCTGGGCAGCGAGTTCTTCACCCAGCACCCCGAAAGTACAGGTGGACTCACGTTAGCCACACAGATCTGGCTCCCTGACCCCTACTTACTCCCGTATCTGCTTGCTTTCTGTTGTTTCAACAACATACCCAGAGCTGGGTAAGTTATAAGGAAAGGAGGTTTATTTGGCTTCCAGTGCTGGAGGCTGGGCATCCAAAAAGCATGGGGCCAACTCTGATGGAACATGCGCAGGAGACAGAGAGCACAGGGTAGAAGAGGAAGCCAGACTTATTTATTCTAAAGGCCCTACTCCTTTATAATAGTAAACCTCTCCGGGACTAACCATGGTCCTAAGAGAATCCACTGATTCCCTTCCAGTGATTGAACTACCTACCTGCCAATAATCTCCACCTCTTAACCTCACCACACTGGGGACCAAGCTTCCAGTACAGGAACCTGCAGGAAAACACTCAAACCATCTCCAAACCATTGCATCTTTGCCTCTCCTAAAAAAGACTATATGCTTTTTGGTTTGGTCAACCCACTGCATGTCCACTGAATCAAAACCGGATGTGGCCTTCTAGGTAACTGAAAGCTAATTTATTGAGTAATATTTTTCACCTAGAGTTGAGACTCCCTGCGGCATCGCAAGGTCTGAATTGATCCACACTCCCATAGGCGTTTCACCCTTCCCCACTGTGGTTTCTTCAATAGTAGAATTGGAAACAGACCCTCACGTCCAGGAAAGAGGGGCTTAAGTCACAGTTACATCTTACCTCATGAAAGTCTTCCTGGGATTTGTGAAAGAAACAGGTTTCAGGTAGGCAGGAACTTCTGGTCTGGTGTGATCACAGGTGTTGTTCTTGCTGATGAGATTTGGTTTCCCCTGAAGAAGACCCGGCCAAGAACCCATGGTGCACAGCCCACCCACCAGGGAAGGTGTTCCCCGGCAGCAGCTCTGCCTCCATTCTCCTGTAGCCATTGGGCTCCTGGTGTCAGATCATATGCTACCCCCCTGGTGCACCCATTCTGGATGGGCTGACAGAGAGGGGTCTTTCGTTGAATTCTCTAACCTCTTTGGGACCCTGGAAGTGAAGAGTCTGCCCAATGGGCCTGAGGAGGGGTGACTCTGGAAATCACATATACCTGTAGTAACGCTGGTGTGAGGGTCATGGCAGAATGGCCCAGGATTTACCCAGAAACCCTGTGAATTAGCCTTGGTGGCCTGCGTGGACAGGGACCCACAGGGCACCATAGGGTGGGGATTCCTGCTTGCTGATGGCTCCCTTGATCTGCTCTGCTCTGTTCTGAGTTACTTGGATTGGAATAGCCCTAAATCTACTATCTAGTGTTTTCTCTTTTGCAAAGAAAATTGGAGGTCTGGGAAGTCTCCACCTGCCTGAGCTTGATCAAGGCTGCTGGAGGATGGGTAAGGATGGGGGCAAGCTGAGTGCCTGTGCCTCACACTTCTGAGAGGCTTCCTAGGTACCAGGCCCTGTGCTAAAGCACTGTATTCATTTATTTTGCTTTTATTTACTTATTTGCAAGTGGAGAGGGGGGGAGGGGAGAGAGAAAGGCATGCCAGAACCTCGAGGCGCTGCAAATGAACTACAGATACGTGTCACTTGGTACAGCTGGTGGCATGTGGGCACTGGGGAATTGAACATAAGCTGGCAGGCTTTGCAAGCAGTGCCTTTTAATCCCTGAACCATCTCTCTAGCACCTTCTAGGGCGTTTTAAACATGATATGCTTCAAGTTCACAATAGTCTCACTGGTGGGGGCTTCAGGCTCCCTAGGAAATAGCAATGAGTTCTCTGGCGTGTTGGACCCAGGGCAGCAGGCTCAGGCCTGGAACATGGCCTGTCTGAGGAGACGAGGCTTCGAATCGTGTGGTCCTCATGGACGTGTGCTCCAGGTGTACCAGTTGTCAGCTTGCTCACTTGGCCTCATCTGTCTTTACAGCTGAGTATTTTAAAGCAAATCCCAGTGTACTGGCTTTCTGTTACTATTTTAAAAAATAAAAGAATACCGGAGATAAGGAATCTAAAGGGGAGACAGAGTATTTTGGCACAGTTTTGGAGATTTAAGGCAATGATCAGGTGCCCCTGTTGCTTTTGGGCATTGAGCAGGGAGCACATCACGGAGCGAGCTGCTTGCCCCATGGTGGTTAGAAAGAGAGAAAATTGAACAGATCAGCATCCCACAATCTCTCACACACACACACACACTTTCTTTTAAGACAGGGTCTCGTGCAGCCCAGGCTGGCTCCAACTTGATAAGTAGCCAAGGATGACCTTGAACTCCTGATCCTCCTGAGTTCATCTTGAGAGTGCTGAGTTTATAGCATGAACCACCGGTTATACACATGCCGATTCAGTGCCAGGGCTTTGTGCATGGGAGGCAAGCACTCTTCAACTGAACCACACCCCAGTTCCTCCTTTGAAGATTTCCCCTAGCAACCTAACACCTCTCTTGGCCACTGCAGGGCATGCTGACCCAGCATCCCCAGCAGAGCAGTGGACAGAGCAGGCTTTGGAGTTGGACACCCAGTGTGTGGGTCCTGGTTCCCAACTTCGGCAGCTGTTTGACTTTGGGCAGGTGCCTATATCTCTGTGCACCTGCGTCGCTTGTGCAGAATGGAAGCGCCTGCCTTGTGTGAACCTGCTTTGTTAAGTACCGCTCCAAGTGCTGCGTGGGCCGTTCATCAGTGCAATCAGTCGGTGATTCTTATCCTGATGAAGATGGTAGGTCTCAGAGCCTGTGACCTAGCTCTCAGCTGTCCCCCAGGCTGGCATAGCTCAAGGAAATCAAGGTAAAGGGAAACTGAACCTTCTGGAAAGTGCTCTCTCTTGGACTCCCAATGGCATTCTGATGACAGGTTTGAAATCCAAATCCAGAAACTCTGGCAGAATCTCTGTGCTTCCCAAGACCCCAGGACCTCTGTGTCCTTGTATGTTGGGGGATCCCCTTCCCCAGTGTCATCTCTGATACCTTCTGAGGGCCTCATGGGCTCCTTTCCAAGCTGCTTCTCTTTAAACCTGAGTGTATCTGGCTTCAAATATAAAACAACTGGAGTAGAGCACTTTCTCCATTATTGATTGAAATCATTAAATCTGTTTCTCCAAACACTCTCTCCCCAAACACAGAAAGGAGGACATTGGTTGACCCTGTGAAAGTTTGTCACACAGATGGGAACATTTTAGGGGCGCTCACCCAGATGTTTCTTGGTGTTGGTAGGGAGGATGCTGGAAGGGAAGAGAAACTTCCATCCAAGGGAGAGACCAGAGCTAGAAAAAGCCACAGCATTTGGGTAATAAACGACATATAGGTTACATAAGAAACGACACTGTGGGTTTAAGCTTGGAGGCCAGTTCTTCCTGCAGCCAGACTTGTAGCCCGGGGACAAATGTTCCAGTTAGTCCAGGCTAGTCCTGGTCTGTCTCTATTGTGGCTCAGGCCCTCGCCGAAGTCTTGGAATCTCCCAGGCATCTTTGCTGTTATTCTGGCCAGACACTGGTGTCCTCTCTTCTCCCATCTCAAGCTTCTCGGTAGAGCTCAGAAGGCACGTTCATCTCTGATGCTCTGGTGAGGTCCTGGGCTGACCCAGGCGAACCAGGCGCCATCTGGCCCAACTCATTCCATTAGGCCTTGCAGAACCTCCCCCCACCCCAAACTGTGGCTACAATCCCATTTCTTTCTCATCTGACCTGTTGTGCACCCAGCTGTGTCCAGGTGCTGAGATGATACCTCAGGAGCAGGAGTGACTGACACCTGCCTTCTGGTCTCTGGATTTCCCCCAGGCCTCCATTTTCTCATCTGCAAAGTGGACGTGAGCATGTCTTCCTTATCCAACTGTCCTGGAGTGGCAGACTTCACCTGCTCAGAATCAATTCCTAGGTTTCTAGCCTGTGAAACAGATGGCTTGTCTGCCATGCTTCAAAGAGCTTTTTTTTTTTTTCCTTTTTCCTTCGCCTTCTCCTGGGGTGGGGGTGGGGGGAGCTCTTACTCTTGTAAACATTCGTATTTTCTCCTGCAGTGGGTTTGGGCTGGTTTGCATTTCCAAGACCAACCTTCAAATACCCTGCGAGGTCTCTGCTTCCCGATTAAGCAACATGAGCAGTAATTAACCACTTCTCCTTTGGGGCCAAACCGTCTAGAAGACCTTCTGGCGCCTAATAAGGAGGCATGAAAGACACTGTTGGGGGACAATTCTACTTGGGCTGTCTGCTTCTCATTTAAACAAGCCATTTGTTTTCAGGCCAGATGGATTGCTGGTTCCGTGGGTGACTCAGGACCGTGCACACGGGGCTAGGACTGGCAGATTTGGCTCACGCGTGCGCTGTTTTGGTACAGGGAAGATCTGTGTCTTCCCAGATGCTCTGCCTGTGTCATAGCATGGAGGGAGCCTGTCCCCAAACCCCAGTCTCTGCCTGTCCTGATCAAAGCTTTGTGACCCTCCAGATGGCTTTCTGAATCCATGGGGTTGCCTACAAAACAGCTTCAGTAAATGGGAATAAAGGGCTTAAGAGTTATGTCAACAGTCACACTCAGCCTTTTATGGCTTCCCAGTGTTTAAGAAGATGTCTTCCCGGCCATTATTGCTTCTAGAACCCAAGTACTGCTCTGAGGGGCAGCGAGGATCTCTGTCAACCCCACTCTATAGATAGGCAGAGTGAGGCCAATAGACACAAGCAATTAGGTAGAAAGTATTAAAGCTGAAACTGGAATCCTGACATCCTGAGTTCACTTCCTGGCTCTCCTGAAGAGAAGCCATTGAAGTCAGCGAGCTTGGTGGTCTCTTCTGTAGGACAGAAGAGTTGAGGGCGCCTGCATGGTGGGGAGAGTTGGGTGAAAATGGTCACATGAAGTGTCTAGTGTGGTGGCTGACATGGAGCAGATGACCTTGACCTTGGTCCTCTGCCTTGATCATGCTGAGGCTGACAGGCACCCCCCACACACATACAGGGCACCGTGGGGCTCACAGAACAGGGGTGGTTACAGTCATGAGGGTTGAAGATGGAATGGCAGCAGAATTTGAAGATGGCCGACAGGTTCCGGAGCTCTCTGGGAAACTCCCTTGGGTGCATGCAGAGCCTGATTGGGATGGGGAACAGCTGTGACAGTGTGACATCATACCAGAAGGGATGTTGGCCAGTGCAATGAAAGTCACTACTTAGTGGACAAAGTTCATCCAAGAGAGGCTGCTTTAAAACAAGCAGGCAAGCAAACTCACGAACACGAGAGCCTCTGACCTACAGCTACAAGGAGCTAATTCTGCCAATAGCTGTGTGGGCTTGAAAGGTATCGTGACTCCTAGAAGGGATGCTGCTGTGGCGTTGGCCCTGTCATTCTCCAGACAGAGCATCCAGACTTGTAACCTGCAGAAATGGTTAGTTTTAAGCTGCTGAGTTAGTGGGAGTGTGTTACTTAATAAGCAAATACCGCAGGCAAGCCTGCCCCATCTGTTGCTGCAGATTACCAGGGCTTGCTTGCGAGCCTGCTGACCTCAGCTCGGCCCTCCTCTGTGCCCACGTAAAGCAGGAGGTCAGGACTCCCAAAGCGCCCACAGCAATGGAAGGCAGAGCCAGGAGAATCTAGAAGCTCGCGAGCAGTAGCAACAAGAGAGATCCTGTCTCAAAAGAAGGTGGAAGAAAAGAGAGACACTAGAGTTGTTCTCTGACCTTCACACCCATGCCGTGGTACATGCTTGAGCGTGTGTGTGCACGTGTGCTCTCTCTCTCTCTCTCTCTCTCTCTCTCTCTCACACACACACACACACACACACACACACACACACACACACCACGAGAAAAATTCAGTTACTACTGTGACATCCAGACCTAGATGGCATGTCCTTGGATCCCTGCCTGGGACCCTTGTACAGCTCTCTCACTTCCTCACTTCTTGGGTTTTCGCTCAGTGAGGCTCCAGGAGTGTTAGCGCCCATCACTCCCATGTAGCCAAACGGTTTCTTTTCATAGCATTTACGATGGGTTACACTATGTCCCCTCAAAAGACATATGAACGACCTAGCTCCCATTACATGGGAACTTGACCTTATTGGAATTAGATTCTTTGCAGCTATGAAGTCTCACAACATTAGGTAGGTCCTAGCCCAATGACTTCTGTCACATAAGATAAGGAAAGTTTAGACACAGAACATGTCGACGCAAGGAGCCTGCGATCAGATGATGCAGACAAAATGAAGTGACATGTCTACAAGTCAAGGAATGACAGGGATTGCTGGTGACCACAGGAAGCTAGGAGGGAGGCCAGTAAGGATCCTGCTTTCATAAAGCCTGGTCCTGCTCACAGCCTGATTGCAGACTGCTGGTCTCCAGAGCTGTGCTTTAAGCCACCGAGTCTGTGGGTATTTGTTACAGCAGCCACACCAAACTAATACAGCCTTGTTACTACCTTCTGTCCCTCTCCCCATGTAGCTTATGATTTATGGATTATAATCGATATTTCCCCATTCAAATGCAAGTTTCCGAAGAGCAATAGACTGCTTGATTGGCATACCCTTTGCCTAGAGCAGGACTCAGGGAAAATGGTGTGAGTGAATTGATGAAAAATATAGATTTTTTTTGCAATGAGGAGGAGAACTCAGACATTGTACATCTAGGCAAGTGCTCTACCACTGAGGTATATTCTCAGCTCTGAACAATAGTTATTAGTGAAAACATATCCATTTTACAAATCTTCTACAGGACACATTCCTCTATAGTTAGGAAGATTAAAGAAGAAATATGACAAATGTGCTATTTCAATAGGAATTTTAATTTTTAATTTTGTTTATTTATTTGTGATGTTAGGGTTTGAACCCAGGGTCTTGTACATGTTGGACAAATGCTCCATCTCTGAGCTACATCTCCAGCCCTGAATTTTTCAAATTTTTTATGTATTTACTTGTGAGGTAGAGAGAGGGGAAAGAGAGAGAAAAAGTATGTCATCAGAGTGTCTAGCTGCTACAAACAACTCCAGACACATGTGCTACTTTATGCATCTGGCTTCATGTGTGTACTGGGAATTGAACCCAGGCCTGAGTCATCTTCTCAGGTCCCCAGCCCTGAAGTTTTATATTTACAGCTCACAAGAGAAAGATACTGAGTTTATAGGGAAAAAAATGAATTAAACATAAGACCTAAGCTCTAGTAAAATAATTACTTACTTGTAAGTGTAAGAAAATAATAGAACTATTTAAGATTTATTTTTCCATAGCTTTCTACTGTATGTGCATGAAACACTTATAAACTGTCAGAGATTGCCTGTTTTTTGGGGAACAAGTTATACTTTCACTGAAAACAAGAAAAGAAGAACTAGGCAGGGGAGCCCTTAAAGTTAATGATGAAAGAAACCGAGTCAAAATCCTGGCCCTCTGGGGCTCCTTTGAGAATTGGACGAAAGCTGGACCGCACAAACAGAAGCGCCCATTCATGCACGAGTACACGTGCGCTCCCGGGGCTTTGAGGACGCCCACTTCCCAGGCCCTGAGCCTGTTCTGAAGAAGTTTTCAAAGTTTCATGTTCTTGTCTGGGACCGGCCCAGGCCTTGAGGAAGGAAGTCTGTTTTCCTTCTGCAGGGCTGCAGAGGGGCAGGGTATGTGCTAATGCTGAGCTCCCTTTTAAGGAAATTAATGGTAGATTAATTGGGGTTTCTTTTGGCTTTTGGTTGTGTTTTCCTTTTTTTTTTGAGAAAGGATCTTGCTTTTTTGAGAAAGGACACATGACCCAGGCTGGCCTTGAACTCTTTCTTTCTTTCTTTTTTTTTTTTTTTTAATTTATTGTCCATAATGAGTTACAACATTTAGTGGGCAAACAATGAGTTGTTATCGCCAATTCCCCGCTGCCCTCCCCTCCCCCTCCACTGGATAACCTCTTCCATGGGTCCTCTGGATCAGTCCTGTGACAGGGGACCATGGATAGCCTAGTATTCAGCCAGGTTCTCCTGGCCATGCCTCTGGATAATCTCTCCCACCACGGCTCTCACAATCTTTCTTGAACTCTTTCTTTTTTCCTTCCTTCCTTCCTTTTGGTTATCTTTGTGGCCTTCATATGTGGGGGTCAGAGGACAACCTGGGTGTCAGTTTTCACCTTTGGCCTTATTTGAGGAGGGGGTCTTTTGTTCACCAGCTTCTGCCAGGCTAGTGGGACCAAGAACTTCCGGGGATTCTCCTGTCTTCACCACCCCCCTCACTACAGGTGTGCTGTGATTAGAGACCCATGCCACTGTGTCCGGTTTTACATGGGTTCTGGGGCTCTGAGCGCAGGTCATCACGCTTGCAGAGCGAGCACTTCTACCCACTGAGCATCTCTCCAGCCTGGCCTGGAGCTCCTGGTCCTCAGCCTGCCCCCATGCCTGACCCAGTTAGATCTTATTAAGGAAGATGAACTCATTTGAATGCAAAATTGATAATGTGGTTTGACTGCTCAGAATTTTTCTCTCAAAGCGCTCAAAGTACTAGAGGATTTTTGTTTGTTTGGTTGGTTTGGTGTTGGGGATCAAACCCAACTCCTTGTGTCTGCTGGGCGGGCAGTCTACCACTGCACTACATCCTCATTCAGGAGGCACTTAGCTTTAAGCAACCAAACATAAAACATAAAACCCCACAGGCTGCTGAGGTCAGTGGGGATGCTGGGAGGTTTCGCCTGTGGCCTGGACTGGCCAGAGGCATAGTTCGGGAGAAGGCAGTGAAACAGTGATGGCTTTGGGTCAGGCCCACCAGACCAGCTTTTCCAGTGACATGCTCTCTGATCTTGGGCAGGTGACATAGCCAGCCTCAGTGTTCCCATCTAGAAAACGGTCCTAGTAGTAACTCTAAGGAATACCTTTGTCTGTTTCCACTACTTCAATAAAATGCCACGACATGGTGAAATCATAAAAGCATAGAAGTTTAAGTGGCTCATGGTTCTGGGACTAGAAGGTCCAAGAGCGTGACCCCAGCGCCTGGTGTCCTTCATGCTGAGTCGGAGAAGGCAACACACATAACACCGAGGGAAGCCACTTCTGCAATATCTGATCCCCCTGCCCCTGAACCTGTGAATCTAAGATGAGGACCGACACTCCCATTCTGATCACCTCTCAACACTGTTGCTTTAGGGAGTAAGTGTACATCACATGAATTTGGGGGCATGCATTCAAGTCATGGCTGGGACATTGTGAAAGTCAGGACTCACCATGTGTCAGAAGCCCTCGGCACAGAAATGCCTCCAAATATAGTTAGTATTGCACCTCCAGTATTATTATTAACAGTGATGATACCTTGCTTTTCATAATTTATAGCCCTTATGTGGGTTGCATCAGACATACCTGCCAGATGAGATCTTCAAAGTAAGACTTCCTTGGGTTTAGATCCAGCAGTGCCAGGCACCTGCAGCATTCCCTTGTCCACCTGCTTTGGGCCTCTTGAACCTGACCATAGGACTATGGTTTGTGTTTGGGGATCAGTCGCCCCTTTTGAAGGTCACTGTGGATCATCTGTATCCCTTAAGCCCTCAAACTTCTTTGACATAGATTTTCTCGAGGGTCATGAGGCCAGGCTGGCTACAGGGGACAGGAGGCATCCAGGTCCAGTGTTCAAGACGCTCACTGTATCCAGACACTCCTGGGCAGTTTCGGCTTCTGGGAACACCAGGGAAACTTCTGGTTCGACCTAAGCAAGACGCCTGGGCAGCATCAGCCGGGCAGGTGCTCACGGCTCTACCTTTGACCCTCCCTCTGGTCTCCAGCCCCTTCCAGTCCTCCCTCTACCTCCTCAGTTCATGAAAGGTGAGAAGATCTGGACCTTTCTCGTCTTCCCACTGTGACCCTCTGCTCTGCATGGCAGCTCAGCTTGGATTCTGGATCAAGGACAGGCCTTAGGGCTGGATCTTGAGCTTTGGACAATTCTAGGCAGTCTTTAGAGTGAGGAAGACTAACTGGTAGGTGGGTTTGCAGAGATCTATACTCACTGGAGCCCAGGCCTGCTCAGCTAATAGGCATGGTGTCTGCCCACAAATTCTGTCTCTTGGCTAAGAAAGAGCCTGGTGCAGGGGAGCTGGAGAGATGGTCAGCTGTGAAGGGTTTGCATGAGTGAGGACTGGAGCTTGGAACCCCAGAACCCATTTAAGAGCCAGGTGGGCATGGTGGAATGCGCCTGTAATCCTGGCGTTGAGGAGACGGGATCCCTGGGCAAGCTGGCAGCTAGACTAGCTGAATCAGCGAGGTCTGGGTTCAAACGAGAGACCTAACCTCAATAAAGTGGAGAGTGATCAGGAAAGACACCCAATGTGTGCCTCTGGCCTCCATAGACATGTAAACATGCATGCACACTACACACAGAAACAAACAAAAACATGAACAGAAACTACTTCCACCCAGATGATGTACAAGATGTGATGCCCGGCTGTCTGCTATGCTATGCTTATCCTGCATGATGAGGTGGCCCCTCAGAACTGTAAGAGGAGCCGGCCAAAGTGGCGCACACCTTTAATCCCAGCACTTGGGAAGCAGTCATAGGAGGATCACCATTAGTTTGAGACTCAATGGTGAATTCCAGGTCAGCCTGGGCTAGAGGGAGACCCCACCTCACCTCCCCCGCAAAAAAAAAAAAAAACTATAAGAGAAAATAAACCCTTTTATTCAATAAGCTGCTCCTGGTCAGATCTTTGTCTCACCAACAAGCAGAGAATGGGTGCGGGAAGTGGGCCTTTGCTGCTGTGAACCTGACCTTGTGGGTTTTGGTCTTTTAGAACTATTTTTACATAGCATATTTTCATGATCATTCTACAACATGGTGAGTTTTCAAATGAAGTCTTAAAGAAATAATAACAATTTTAGTAATCGTTTTAAAACCAACAACATGGGGTCAGGGAAAGTAAAGCTCAAGGGAAAGTAAAGCTGCCACAGAGGAGGAGGAAGAGGAGGAAGAAGAAGAGGAGGAAGAGGGTGCACACCATGGCTGGTCAGCTCCAGACAGCCTCAGCCTGCCGAGGGGCCTTGAGGAAGGGCCGAAGAAGATGTTGATCGCCCAGGACTTTGCACCCATTCATGAGCAAGTTTGTCAGGCAGATGTGCGCATGCCCTGATGTGGAAGAGATGCTGCACTTGGGATTTAGAGAGGCTGAGGAGCGCTGGAGCGATCCCTTGCACTGACAGATAAATGGGGTGGAAACATTGAAAAGGAGTGAACTGTATCATGATAGCTGGACTCAGAGAGAACGATGCGAAGAAATAGCCCAGACAAAGAGTAAAGCCCTGCTGCTGTGCTGGGGCTCTCCGTAGGCCTCTGCACAGCCAGCTAACTGGATGGTCATTGGAGACGTTTCTGTAGCCTGTCCCCTGCATGGCCATCAGGACTCGTGGGGAAGATGTCCCATCTGCTGTCTATGACCGAGTCTGCAAGCTGCTTGCCCAGGAGATGGCTGCTCTGTTGACAGGGCAGGGTTCTCTGAAGAGTCAGCCTGCTCTGCTCTCGGCTGCCTGAGGCCATGCTGCAGGGCCCAGGCTCACCTTGTTTATCTCCTCTCTGTCTCACAGGGCTCCTGGGCCTCACAACTGTATAAAAGTACTGCATTTGAATCTCCATGTCTGTGTGGTGCAAGTTTGCAGATTCAACCAACTGCACATTGGAAAAATGGCATCTGCCTGAAACATATAGACTTTCCTTCCTGCCATTATTCCGTAAGCAATATAGTACAGTAACTACTTCCGTAGCGCGTATGTTGCATTGGGTATTGTAAGTCACGTCATGACGATTTAAAGTATGTCAGAGGATGTTTGCAGCTATGGTGCATACTAACTCATTTACATAAAGGACTTGGACATCCTTGGATTTTGCTACCGAGAAGGTCCTGGAATGAGACCCTCAGATACGAGGCATGGCTGGTCCTCCGAGTGAGGCTGTGCTGGGACTGGAGCCCAGTGGTAGGAGATGGACGGAGGGGCCGCGTTCCTTCTCATCACGTTTCAAGTATAATCAATCCACCCTCGGGCTGCCTGGAAGAACTGAAAGCAGAGAGACACGTGGCAGGTTTCTGCAGAGCCCGCAGATGGGAGCAAGCTGATGTCCATCGGCAGCAGGACAGAGAAGCTGGAGCGCTCTGTGCCTGCAAACGTGGGGACTGTGCAGCCTTGAAAGGGAAGGTCGCCTAGAGCAAGGCTGCGGGGCCCACGCTCAGGAGGCCGAGGCCGGCAACACAGCAGCAAGTCCCTCATCAAAGGAGAGAAACAGATGGAAGGAGATTCTGCCTCGTGCTACGATGTGGATGGACATGAAGCCGGTGTGACTGCAGAGGCAGAATCTAGAGTGACGGCTGCCTGATTTTTTTTTTTCCTTTGAGGAAGGGTCTCTGTAGTTCAGTCTGTCCTTGAACTTGTGGACCTCTGGCCTCACCTTCAGGAGCTCGGCATACAGACCTGTGCTAATATGTCCTGCTTGGAGCTGGCTGGTAGAGGAGCTCAGCTTTGTAAATCTACCTGATAACATTGACCTGTACACTGAAATCAGTGAAGATGAGAAGTTTCAGATAGGTGTGGTTTACCACAATAATGTTTTAATTTAAAAAGTTGGAGGGAAAATTTAGAACAAAAATTTAGAAAAAAAAAAGGGAGGGCCTGGTATCTCAGCGCTGGGGGAAGGTGAATTAAGAGAATCAGGAGTTAAAGGCCAGCCTCCATTACTCAGTGGGTTCCAGGCTACATGAGAACCTGTCTCAAAAAAAAAAAAAAAAAAAAAACAAGTTGGAAATTTATATATTAACTAGCACATTCTCAGAACACATGGAGAGGAATCACATTCTAACCTTCTCTCTGCATCGACCAGGGAGCAGAGAGATGGTGAGGTCTCTGTACCCACTGCAGGTGCACCCAAGCTCAGCACCTCGGGATCCAAACCCAGAGACTCAGCTGTGAATGAGGTGTGACCTCCACATAAGGGCCTTTCATGAAGGAGGGAGTCAACCTGGAAGTCTTCAGGAAATTTGGGGGTGTAGTTCTGGTTGAGTTCCCACCTCCCTCCCCATGAGAGGCTCCCTGTCCCACCCGAGCCCAGGCCATCGCTCCTATTCCTCCATTAGGACCAGCCATATGGTTCTAGACATCATGGCTTTCTTCCTGAAACTTTCTGTCAAGCTTGGTGGCTGCTTCCATCAGGAGAGGTGTATACACCGTGGTGCTCAGCTGCGGTTCAGGTAGGATTGGCCCTTGGTGCCAAGGAGAACCCTCTGTTGATGGGAGGATGTTCTGGGGCCCCTGTGACACTTGCTGGTTTCTCTTTCTGACACACACACACACACACACACACACACACACACACACACACACACACACACACACACTCACACACTCTGCAGGCCTCAGATTCCAAACCTCTAGCACGCTGCAGTATCTGGTTGTAATTCAATAACTTCCCTTCCTTGTATTTATTTTTAGAGATTTTTTTTCTATTTTGAGCAAGTAGGGCTGGTTTTATGTTTACCAAAGTGTATAATGTTAAAATTTAAAAATAACTTTAAGTAAAGAAGCATGGGTCAAGTTGAATACTAATTATTAAGTCACTGGTGAGAGGTCTGTGGGCCTGCAGGAATCAGGAAGGGGTGTGGTACCAGGGTGAGGCTTGGAGAGAGATGGAGTTTCCCAGGCATCCTTCACACCCTGGCACAGATGTGACCTCTTCCCTGTGATTCTGTCTCACACTCTCCCCTCAAACAAGACCACCACTCTGGGTGTCCAGCCCCCAGCAAAGAGTTGGCTCTTGGCCAACATGAGGGAGCTTGTTACTTAGAAGTTGCGTGGGGAGTGGCAGGAGCTATGTGTGTCTGCAAGGCAAGGTCAGGGTCCCCAGGCCTCAGAGCTCCCCTTTCCTGAAGGTCTCCTGCTTGTAGTCAGTGAGCTGTGAGAAGAGGTGATAGGAAATCCAGGAGCCTGGCTCAGGAGATGTAGGTCACGTGTCTTCACTCACCTTTTTATGAATTTCTGGATGATCTCGGCGTGCCCATCAAAACACAGTGGTGATGACAGTGCAGTGTGATTGTCCTTGATGCCCCTTCCCCAACACCCCCAAAGAGTCAAGATGACAAATTTGATATTATCATAACATTTTTAAAATTTTATACTAAAATTTATATACTAAAGGAATTTATATACTAAATATTACCCTCTTCCCACAGCACGTACAGAGAGGAGCCATATGCCCCACCATCCCATGACGTTTCCCTCCACTCTCCTCACAATATTATACATATAAAACATATGTATGGATGTGCATGTACAATATGTATGTGTGTCTATAATTTTACTTTTTCTTCAGAATAAATTCTCAACGCAGGGTCCATCTATCTAGAATGTCCCCCAAAGGCCCATGTGCTAAGCCCCTGTGGCCAGTGCTGGGAGGTCAGGGAGCCTAGTGGGAGGAAGTTAGGCTGGTGGGCACATGTCCTTAAAAGGGCTTTTGGGACCCCAGTCCCTCATCTCCCCCTCTTCTCCCCCCTCTCTTCCTGGTCACCTGAGGCCAGTGACTAGCTCACCATGATCGGCTGTCTCACCACAGCTCACAGTGACAGGTGCATGTGATCATGCGCTGGAGCTTCCGAAACCATCAGCCAATCAGCCTTCCCTCACTTTCAGTTGTTTATCTCAGACGTGTTGACACAGCTATCGAAATCCACCTCCACACCAAAGAACTTCATCATGTGGACTCTCATCCTCAGTTTATAGCTGGAGAAACTGAGGCCCTCGCTTGCTTGATGATCACGCAGCTAGAATGAAAACACCATCTGCTGTCTCCCGATATCCTGCATCCCTGCTTGGCCTTCTGTGTAGCTAATGCCCTGGCACTGCCTGGTGGGGTTAGAGCCTCCTGACAGCCCCTCTTGTCTGGCCAGAGGAGGTTAAAGATCCAGTGATTCCTTCAGCTCCAGGTGGACTGTAAGCATCTCGCATCTTCCTGTGTGACTGGGTGCGGGCCATCCCTGCCGACAGCAAGGACCCTGGAAATATCCACACGCTTGGCCCAAGGGCCACTGACACCTAGAATGGGGGTCTTCTTGGTGCTATGGCTGGGAATGGGGAGCTGCCCGCCCGTCTCACTTCCCTGCAGCTGTGTATGAAAGCATGGGGCCTTCCAGCCTCAGAAGCCTTCATGGCTCACCCCGAAAGAGCGCAACTCTGGCTTCAATGACAGCCACAAGGAAAAAGGAAACCCAAGTCAGTCTTTTAAAAGTAAGCTACTGTTAAAAGCAAGGGCAGAAACTAGAACCCTTGATGGATGCCTTTAGCTATATGAGCTCTGCTCACCCTCAGACCCTCCTGTGGTCTAGATTGGTGTGAGTGTGTACCCCAAGGATGCGTGTACCCAAGCTTAGATCCCCAGGTGGAGATGTTGAAAGGTAGTGCGAAACTTTTCAGAGATGGGACCTAGGAGGTTGTTAGATCACTTGGGTGCTGTCCTCAGAAGCGGTTAAGGTAGTTCTCAGGTGGCCTTGAGTTAGTCTCTCGGGAGTGAGTTGTTAGAAAGAACCCCTCCTCACCTGTGGTTTCCTGCCTCACCTTATTAACATCTTTGCTTACACATGCTCCCTCTGGGTGAGGCCATCCACCCTGAGGTCTTCCCAGAGCCAAGATAACGTGGGCTCCATGCTCTCATACCTCCAGAACCAAGGACTAAACAAACCTCTTCTCCAGTCTTGGGTATTTTGTTATAGCAATGGGAAACCAGCTAACAACCTAGGAGTGTAGAAACAGAGGCCAAGCAGAGGGAAAAAGTTGGAGAGACATTTGGAAGGCTCGTGAGGCCTGTTGTTGAATATTGTGATTGGGTTAAGATGACTCCAAGATTCCTATCTGGGGAGGCAGATCAATGTCACTCGGTGGGGCTGGGGGCATTGTTCACCAAGATGCAATTGGGGAAGCAGGATCAGAGGGGCACGGGCAAGGAATGGGTGATGCTGATAGATGAATTTATGAAGTAGTGACGGTCCCTGGCTCACAGAAAGCTGTAGGGTTTGGAGATCGTAAAGTGCACATCGTTGAGACTTGCTCTCTTTTGGTCAATATTTATGGCCACAAATCTCCCTGCTTCTCACTCTAATCCCTCGTGGTGCCCGCCACCTTCTAATGTACTGGAGTCATATTCATTGTGTTTAGAGTTGTCACAACACTCTAGACCCCAAACCCAATAGAATGTGAATGCCACCAGGGGGCAGGCAACTCCAAAGGGCCCAGAACATTCTAGAATATTTTAGAGGGGACCAGAAAGCACACCAAAGCCAAAGAGGACCTCTTCTTGCACACCCAGAAGGTGGTCCTGCCTTGTTCTGTCCCCTCCGGAGGGCTGCCCAGGGCCTGTGTCAGAGGGGTTATCTGCTACTGCATTAAGAATGCTTTTAAGCTGGGCGTGGTGGTGCACGCCTTTAATCCCAGCACTTGGGAGACAGAGATAGGAGGATCGCCATGAGTTCAAGGCCACCCTGAGACTACATAGTGAATTCCAGGTCAGCCTGGACTAGAGCGAGACCCTACCTCGAAAAACAACAAAAAAGATAAAAAGAATTTTTGGGCTGGAGAGACAGCTCAGCAGTTAAGGCACCTGCCTCTAGTGCCTAAGGCCCCAGGTTCAATTCCCCAGGACCCACATAAGCCAGACACACAAGGTGGTGGCCCTGGTGCATATTCTCTCTCTCTCTCTCTCTCTCTCTCTCTCTCTCTCTCTCTGCTTGAAAATGAATAAAATATTAAAAGAAAGAAAACAAATAAAAAAGAAACCCAGCAGAATATATTAAAAAAAAAAAAAGAATGCTTTTAAACCAGTGCCTGGATTCCTGGCCTTTTGAGAGAGAAAACAGATGCCGGGACTGTTTAACCCCTCCTTGTCCCCAGAGGAACACAGCCTCTCATGCTTCAGGGAGTCAAGTCAAACCGATGAGCATCTGGACTTTGCAGACAAAGGGTTAATGCCAGCCCCAGGTTCCCAGACCTCGGGTCCTGTAATGACAGAGCTCACCCAGGATCTCTTGGAGGTCAGCACCCGTCAGGACCCTGCTTGACAGCTGGGAGAGCTTGGCTTTCTGAGACCTGCAATGTGCATGCTGCACTCGGCTGTCAAGGGACAAGTGCTGATGGCTTTGGCCACTGTGAGGTCAGGAGCACTTGATAAGACCCCACGTCCCCCACCTGGCTGTGCCATGGGTATGCTTTTAAGTCTGATAACCTTTTTAGAACTCTATTCCAAACCCCTCTTCATTCATGTTAGCAACTACTTATTCAACACACAGCCTGTGCAGCCACCGAGGGGCATCTGGGCAGAAGCCTGAGCTGAGAGCTGAAGGCTGCTGTTTAAGTCCTCGTGTCCTGTGTGACCCTGAGCAGCTCACAGAACCTCTCTGAGCTCAGCTTCCTCACCGCAGAACCCTGTTGCATGGGGCAGAGATTCAGCATTTGAATCTAAAGCATTTGAGTGATCTACCTTTCCGTGCTTTCTGCGTGTGCCTGTGTGTGGTGTGCGTGCGTGTGGTGTGCATGTGTGTGTGTGTGCATGTGCATGTTCACATGTGTGCAAGCGGCCAAAGGTGGATGCCAGGTGTCTTCCTCAGTCGTGCTCCACAGTGTTTTTTTGAGACAGGGTCTCTCACTGAATCTAGAACTCACCCATGCAGTGCACCAGGCAGGATTCTCTTCTCTCTTCCTCCCCAGAACTTTGCTTGCAGGTGTAGCTACAGCTCCTGGGCCGTCGACATGGGCGCCGGGGCAAGCACTTGATCAATGAGCCGTCTCCCCAGCCCCACTTTCCGTGTTCTGGAAGATTGAAGTGTGATGATGTCCGCCGGCACAGCTGGCACAGCTGGCGCAGCTAGCAAGAGCCAGTGCTCTATAAATACCGATGTGCTTGAAGTTGCGTGTGTCATTCAAGGAAAAGATATCTACTGTGTCCCTCTAGGAAGTGAGTGGGGTGTGTGAGTGGATGAAGAAGATATGGTGCATATGTGTGGGGGCAGGGGAGGGGGCACCTCCATACCTCGGCAGATGATTGGGCCCTGAAGTTTCCAGAAAGAAACTTGGACACCTCTTCCAGAAAGGATGAGCCCTGAGGACATTATGCTGAGAAATAAGCCAGTTCCACTCTCAGGAGGGGAATTCGGAGAGACAAAGGGAGAGTCGTGACTGTCTGCAGCTGAAGAAGGAGGGGTGGGCATTGGTGTTGGATGGGCACGAGGGGCATGTCTGGAGGTGATGGTGGGGAATCACAGAGCAGCAGCAAGGTAAGGGGCCTGGGGCTCGAACCCCAGCACTTGGGAAGCCACCTGGGCTACACAGCAAGTTCAAGGCCAGCCTGGGTTATGAGACCCTGTCTCACAACAATGACAGAAAAATGGTGAAAGGGCTGGAGAGATGAGTTCCGTGGGGAAGTACTTGCTCTGCAAGCACAAGGACCAGAGTTCGAATCCCTACCGCCCATGTAAATGATAGGCATGGTGGTGCACACCTGTGAGCCCAGCACTTAGGAGGCAGAGACAGGAGGATCCCTGAGACCTGCTGGCAGCTAATCCAGCCAAATCAGTGAGTTAGCTCCAGGTTCAGAGAGAGACCCTGTCTCAAAACATAGGGGAGAGAGCACTTGAGGACGCCCAACATTGACCTCTGGCCTACACACACATGCGCGCGCGCACACACACACACACACACACACACACACACACAAACATGTATATAGACACTGCGCTCATACACGTGCAGAGAAATGGTGAAACCAACGTGTTGATTGAAATGCTCAAAAGGAACAGGCGAGAGGCTATTCTGTCTGCTGACATGCTCAGCTGGCGTGGGGTGGACCCATATTTCTTTCTCCTGAACCCACCCGGACTCCAGAAGCCTGCAGCAGAGGCCTGGCTCCTCACCTGCAGCCTCAGCACCCCCAGATGGCTGTGCAAGGAGGGGCGGCGGCCTCCTGGGATTCACACTGTGTGGGCATGGCAGGCCAGAGGGCCGCACCTGCACAGTGTCCGCGCTGCCGAGGAAGGCCAGATGTTCAAGCTCTCGCTTGTTTATAAAGGAGGCATCTGCTCTATCCAGACCCGTGTTTACACTGGGCCAGGGCTGGGGGCAGCCAGGGGCTGGCGCACATTTGAAAGGCATTCCCAGAGGATGTCACTCCTGGTGCTCACTCCATGCCCTCATAGCTCTGTGACCTTCATGAGTTCATTAACCTTTGCCTCAGTTTCCCCAAATAAAAAACAGACATCCTGACAATACCCACTGCATGTGCCTCTATCTCCAAAGCCCTCAGAATCGTGCCTGGTATACAGTAAGTGTCTAATTCATGCGTGTTGTGACCAGTAGTGCTGTCTCTTTTCCTGCTTCCACTCCCCTTTCTGCTCCCCGGACTTCTTTCCAGAGGCAGAAGCTGTTCTATCAACCTGATCACATTAGTTAGGACAAAAGAAAGCCAAGCCCGCGTCCCTCCTGGGCTTTCGGAGGAAAGAAACTCATTTCCACACATCTGATAAGAAGCAGAGTTTCACAAACACTTCAGATGCCTGGCAGTTTGCGAATGCTCTGGTGATAACCGAAGAAAGCCTGTATTAGACTGGTCTGTTGTCTGACCCCTAACTCAGCGGTGTGTGGCTTCCAAAACAACGGGATCTCCAGGCCAAGAAAGATCCCGTCAGTACTGCAAAAGTTCAATTACACTTAAAAAAATATTTCCTTTTATTTAGCTGCGCAGTGAGGCGTGAAATTGCACCTAACCACCCACTTACTTGGCCCTTTGAAAACCAGCCTCCACAACATTTGGGCAAGGTACCCGGTGCCAGCCCTCAGCTGGTTCTGCTTTGTTAATTATTCCAAATAAATAGCAAATGCTGTCTTCCTGTTTCTCTCCTCCCCTTTCTGCAGTCGTCTGCTCTTCATAAATGTTCACTAATTTTTACACCAATTTCCATTTTGGCTCTGGTTCTGAAGAGAGAACCACAGGGACATTTGTTCATAAAAAAATCTGGGAAATTTGATTTGGAAACGCTCTTTCTATACAAGCATCTAATTGTTCAAAAGGACCTGGCTTGTAATTTGTACTTAAATTTGTTAAATCCTGCAAGGTTTTGATTTTTCGTTTTTTGATTTGTTTTGTTGCTTCAGTAATGCTTAGTCCAAATTGAGTTAAAAACTTTTCCAACTCTCTATTTGGCTGTTATGGACGGGGCGTACTGACTAGCATTTAGGGATTTCCAAGTTCAATGGGAGAGATTTATAGAAACCTGAAGCGCTTACCATAATATTTTGCTAAAAATGTTTCCTCTCATTGTGCTGATTTAATACAGATTCCTCTCTTTTGTTCTTTATTCCTTTAAATAACTGAACTAAGCTAAACACATACAGGTTTATCTAAGCCTCCAATGCAAAGATAAAAGGAATCAATATGAAAAGTGCCCTAGAAGTTATAACAGCGACAGAAGAATGTTGAATTTTCATTACTGACCAGAATAAGTGCCTCAGCTGTTTTTGTTTAAAGCTGGATTGGGTCTGATTGGAGGGCTGGGGGGGGGGGGAACCACCGAGTTAACCTCTCAGGGACTCAGTTTCATCTGTAAAATGATGGTAATAAAATGAGTTAAATTATGTGGAAGTGTCTGCTCTACCTGCCCCCAGCGAGTGTTGAGTACAAAGCTGCTTTTATCACGACCCCCCTTCCTTCCAGAGTCGGTCATGAGCCCCACTAAGTGCCTCACACCAAGGCAGCATACTTGCTCCTGCAGACTCTGATGGCCGAGCTGGGCCTTTGGGCAGCTCTTCCAGAGCTTGGTCCTATCTTCCCCAACGTTTGCCTTCGCTCCTTGAACTGGTTTGCAATTCACTGTGTATGTTTTCCAATTTGCACCCCTGCTATTTTGAATCGAAGAAAAAAGACAGCAACACAACCCACATCCATGGTGCTGATTGGACACAGACTATGTGCTTCCCAGATCTGCTTCACGTCCATGACCCCTGGCCATCCTCTCTCCAATTCCCTGTGAGGATACGGAGGCCGGGAGAGGTGAGGCAAATTGCCCAAGGTTGCGCTGGAAGGAACTCGAAAGCTGAGGCACCTTTGTAAGAGCTGGTCCAGGTTGCCTCCCCTGGTCTCTCCAAATTGCTTCAACTACCTCGCAAAGCAAGCCCATAGCTGCTCAGGCTGCTGCAGAGTCAGGGTCCATCCAGACATGGAATAGCCCTTCCCTGGGGAAAATCAACTCCCAGACAGGCCTGAGCCAGTTTGGGAAAGCTGGTGGGATACTGGGAATGGTGGGTCACTCTTCTTATCCATCCCTGCTCTCAGCACGAGGGCGATGGGCCCACCTCGACCACGACTGGCCCTGGTGGAGGAGGAGAGGTGACCGTCAGCACTGCAGGCCCTCTGAGAGCCCTCTAGGCCATGAGGGGAGGCCGCACGGGAATGGAGCTCCTGGGCCCCAGCCAGCTCCCGTCTCTGCACAGTCTCACAGAAGGCCTCATCCTGCTGCCAAAACTGAGAAGTGGCTTGTTTTTGTTCACCAGCCACACTCTCTTCAAGGTGAGGCCCACACTTTCCCATGGGAATTTCTCTTATTTATTGCCTTAACTTGAAAAAAAAATCAAAATGCTGGCACCCAAAATGCACACGTCATAAAACGGGGGAGGGAGGGTCAGGGAAGGTCTTGGGTAAGTAAATACTTTTCCACTGAGCTCTGACTTCAGCCCACAGAGCAGGGAGGTCTTCGAGTTCCCTTTTCTGCTGGACTTCAGACTCAGAGCAGCACGGATGACTTCTTTCCACGTGTCCTGGCAGCACATAGTGGGGGGGTGGTTATCTTTGGGGTGCTGGGACAAGCACCTGACCAAAAGCGCTGACGGGAGGAAAGGGCTTGTCTTGGCTCACGGTCCCGGGGAAGCTCCACGACGGCAGGGAAAGGTGGTAGAGCAAGGCTGGACATCACTCCTCACCACCGCAGCTGTCAGGAAGCAGCAAGAGGGGGAGCTGAGCTGGCCAGCTGCGGTTAGTAAACCTCAAGGCCCACCCCCAGGGACACACCTCCTCCAGCAGGCCTCCACCTCCCAAATTCCACCAGCTGGGACGGAGCGTTCAAAACACAGGAGTTTATAGAGGACTCCCTCCCCCACTTTAGGACATGCACGTCTTGGGTGCCAGCATTTCGATTTTCCTTCAAGTTAACAAAAGAAAGAAGAGAAATTCCCATGGGAAAGTTGGGCCTGACCTGGAAGAGAGTGGTCTCTAACTCAAACCATCACAGCCTTTCATCAAAGGCGAAGGGCAAGGTTAACATCAGGGCCTTTCTCGGAGTGGTTGAAGAAGGTGGTCGAGACATGAGCAGGAGCTGCCCAGTGCGCACCACAAGGGAACTGGACTCCATCGACGTGGATGTTGCACTGGAAGAAAAGGCAGCCATGTATGTCTGTCAGGCCAGAAGGCGAGCTGTTTGAAGCTGTGGGTTTCTGGCATTTTGACTCGTGAATTGGCTGGTGCATTTGAGCTCTTGGTCCCTTGCTGGTGGTGCTATTGTGGAAGGTGGTGGAACCTTTAGGAGGTGCAGGAAGGGGCTCATTGTGGGTGAACCCTTCCTCTCCTTCTGTTTCCATACTAACACAGGTACACAGAAAAAATTTAAAACTTGGGCCAAGAGATGGCGCAGTGGTTAAAGGTGCTTGATTTCATAGCCTGACAATCTGGGTTCAATTCCCCAGTTCCCATGGAAAGCCAGGCGCACAGTGTGGTGCATGTATCTGAAGCCTATTTGTAGTGACAAGAGGCCCTGGCGCACCCAAGCTTCTCTCTCTCTCTCTCCCTCTCCCCCTCTCTCATAGATAAATAATAATTTCTGGGCATGGTGGTGCTCACCTTTAATCCCAGCACTTGGGAAGCTGAGGTAGGAGGATCGCTATGAGTTTGAGGCCAGCCTGTGCTACATAGTGAATTCCAGGTCAGCCTGGGCTAAAGTGAGACCCTGCCTTGAAAAAACAACAAAAAATTTACAAAAATAACTAAGTAAGAGTTGTTTTGCCAGTTTGGAAGAATATTGACCACACCTCATGGACATTCTTAGTCCCTGTCTTCCTCCTCCCATTGCCAAGATAATGTTGATTGGTATGGACTGACTGGTTGTTGGGGTTCTTCCTTTCATGGGACAGAGAATTTGTGTGGATTTGGTGTGAGTTGACACAGACTCTATGCTCATCATGGCTAATGGCCATGGGCCTGCCCCTTGGCTCTCCAGGGGGTTGGATGTCCCCATTAGACCATCTGCGTCCAGCTCTCCCTACCTGGGTGTATACTACTAGGCTCATCTTTGCAAAGGATGTTTCTCTCCTGCTTGATTCTTTTCCCCAAATAGAGAATGACAGGCTTTGTCAAGATGTGCTGGCCTGGGAAAGGTACTTCTGATTTGGGTCTACTGTACGCTGTTTATGTGATCAAATCTGGGGATCCTCTGCCTGCGTCTCTGGCTCTTGGCTGTTCTGCAGACCGTCGGAGGAGATTAGGCCAAAGCAGAAATAAACACACGGTGAACGTAACAGCTGAGTTTGTCCTAGAAGAATTCCAAGTTAAATGCTTCTAAAAATGAATTTTTGGAAAGCAGACTAAGGCTCACTCACTACAGAAAACAGAAACTAGAAAGAAGATAAGACTGAGCCTTATACCCCATAAAAAGGTCACGGTTGTAATTAACATATGTCAAATCTTCTTTTGGCCTCACAGTTGTTTATGTACGAATGACAACACAGAGATAACACACTGTGTAGTAGTGGGTTTTTTTTTTTTGATCTTTACCATTTCATGAGCGTTTCTCATATTATTAAATGTGGAAAAAACTCACTTGAAATGATTTCTGGCCCAAAGTAGAGAAAACAGGAACCCACATACCGTTCTCCTGTTTTCAACAATTACCAAACCATAAACACTCTGGATTCGTCTATCAGCGCTGTGTTTCCACCTGTTCACAGCAGCCGGAGTGTCTGGCAGCATATCGCTTTAAAGATATCTCAACTTGAATATTTAAAATGCAGAGGCATTTTTAAGTATTATTAATTTGTTTATTTCTAAGCTGAGAGAGAAGAGAGACAGACAGAGAGAATGGGCATTCCAGGACCTCCAGCCACTGCAAATGAACTCCAGATGCATGCACCACTTTGTGCATCTGGCTTTAGGTGTGTACTGAGGAATTTAACCTGGGTCATTAGGCTTTGCAGGCAAGTGCCTTAACTTACTGGCTGGAATAGCTCTATAGTTTCTCGCAGCTGCTGTTTGGTTAGCCTGTGGTGGTGTTCACTTGGGAGCACAGTTTGCTCTTTCTTCTTGACCACTTTTCAAACACTAGGTTTGTTCTCCGGCCTCCTCTGAAGGTGACCACTGAATTCTGTTTTCAGTGCCATTATGAACTCATGTAATTAGACATACTGGATATATTATGACCCATTGCAATTATTTTCAGTCATTCTTAAGGCTGGGCAGTTTCATCTAAGGCCAGTGGCAGGCTGGGGAGATGGCTCAGGGATTAAAGGTGCCTGTTTGTACAGCCTGCTGGCCCAGGTTTGATTTTCCAATTCCCATAATATACAAAGTGGCACATGCATCTGCAGTTTGTTTACACCAGCAAGATGCCCTGGCACACCCATTGTCTCTGCCTCTCTCACTCTGTCAAATAAATAACTAAATAAATAAAATATTTTTAAAGATGGATGCATATCACAGGGTACTAGGAGCTGCCCGCTTGTGGTCTCTTATGTTTCCCCCTTAAAGAAATAGATATGACAAGCTTTGCTATGGTTTCCATGTTCCTAACAGCTCATGTATGGGAAACTTAACCCCCAAAGTCTTATGCTAATGGGAAGCTATTGCCATTAGCTGAGGTCGTGAGGGTGGGGGTCCCATGATGGCATGAATGGGATTCCAAGGAAAGGAAGAGGGGCACAGGGGCATGCTTAACGTTTCCACCGTGTGCTGGTGCAGCAAGAAGCTCTAGCCAGACACTGGCAGCATGCCCAGGGACTTCTCAGCCCAATAAACCTCTCTAAATTACCTGGTCTCAGGTAATATGTCATAGCAATAGACAGTAGCTGCCAGGCTTGTTGCAGTGCAAGTGAAGAGACTGTCAGAGACGAAGGGGTCCTGTCTAAGGGACTCACAAGCTATCAGGAAGCTTCCATTGGCTTTGTTATTGTTTTTATTTGAGAGAGAGCAAGAGAGAGAAAGAGAGACTATGGGTGCACCAGGGCTTCGCATGCCCCACTTTGTACATCTGGCTTTATGTGGGTACTGGAGAATTGAACCCAGGGTGACAGGCTTTGTAGGCAAACACCTTTAACCTAGTCCTGTGTCTGTACAGAACTAGAAAAATCGTTTACCTATTTTTTTAGAATAAATGCACCTGTTTCCAGTTTAAATTCCAGGCTACAGTGGTTTTCCTCAGCATGGCCTTTTGTCCTTTCTGAAAATCCCGCCTCCAGCAACACCAGGCTGGTTCCCTTGCTTGATTCCACTCACCCCTTCCACAGTCTCTGCCTCCCACGGTGCAGTGACTGAGCCCAGCCCTGTGCTATGGCTTCCTCTGGGTCCTTCTGGATTTTTTGTGTGTTCTATTAAGGAGAGCCTTCTCTCGAAGGGAACATGCTATTCCCTTACTGGATACCAAAAAGACTGCATCAAATGCTTGCTGCTAGAAAGAACACTTGACAAACATCTTCACCTTGATTTCTGATCAGGTTTGTGGCCAGGATTTTAGGAGAGAAATGACAGTCAAGGCTCTTGGACATGTGCCCGCCGCCTTTGCCAGACAAGCCGTGTGGAAAGGCCTGTGACCTTGCACTCGAACCAACACCCTCTTTGCCAT
The DNA here is from genome assembly GCA_004024765.1 of Zapus hudsonius. Lineage (NCBI taxonomy): Eukaryota > Metazoa > Chordata > Mammalia > Rodentia > Dipodidae > Zapus > Zapus hudsonius. The sequence continues at coordinate 5,190 of PVHP010004097.1, read as the reverse complement.
TGGTCATCATTACGAGTGGGAGCTGGTGAGATAACCAGTCTGGAAAGTGCTCGCCTCATAGGTGTGCAGACTGGAGTTCGACCCACATGAAAAACTGCCATGTGGGGTGGCACACACCTGTAACCCCAGCACTGGGCAGCAGGGTATCCCTGCAACTTACTGGTCAACCAATCTAGCCTACTTGGTGAGCTCTAAGCCAGTGAGAGAGCCTGACTTAGAAACGGTTGATTTCTAAGTCATTCATCATGAGGAATGACACCCAAGGTTATCCTCTGGCCTTCTCTCTCTCTCTCTCTCTCTCTCTCTCTCTCTCTCTCTCTCTCATATAGTCATAATAGTTCAGTAGTTTGTTGCTAAACAAACACACAAAGTATGTCTTTCATGAACCTCTGTGTGGGTCAAGACTGTCAGCCATGTCTCTTGGACACACAGAATACCATTTTGAATTGACTTTGGAATGAATGCCACTTGGTGTTTTCTTATTTACAAGATTTTTTATGGGAAGAAAGGATTTATTGAAGCTACAGATCCAGAGGAAGTTCCATAATGGTGAAGGAGGCTGGCTCACTTTCACAGGTCCAAGCAGAGAGAGAGAGAAACCCATCACCACCACCACACACACAGAACAGCAAACAGACCTACAGGATTTTTTAAAATGGAGTCTTGCTGTGTTTTGTCTCAAACTCAGGCTTGTCTCAAACTCAGCCTCCCAGGTAGTTGGAACCACAGGCCTCCAGCTTGATTTTCAAGATATCTTTACTATCTTAAGGACAGCAAGCCTTGGTTGCAAATTGTTTTTCATTTTTATTTGCTTTTCAGTTTTATGGTGTGTGTGTACATACATACATACATACATACTTTGAGCTTTTTTGAACTAATTATGTTGATCCATCTATTTCTTTCTTTCCTTTTAGGCTTAGAAAACTCAGTCCTGCCTGGTATTTAAGTGTTTGCCTATATTTGCTTCTAGTTTATGCTAGGCTTTATTTAATTTTTCTACTTTTATTATTTTTCCACTTCAGTTGTTACTCCCTTACAAAATTGCAAAAGCAGTACACATTTTCTGAAGAGTAATAAAAGTTTAGGAAAGATTTGCTTTTGCACTTGAGTCTGTGCTGGAGACGGAACACAGGGCCCCTGAGTTTCACTGCAGCCTCATGACCCTTTTAGCCTCTGTCATTTGCCACCAAGAGCCTCTGACTTGAAAATCTTCCAGCGCTATTTGCTGCATTGTTTCTCCCATACTGCGCACAGGATTGTTTGGTCCTTTTTGCAAAATTTGTACCTTGGCCAGAGCGCTCAGTGCTTAAGGTTATGTGATTCCCTTCGCAACTCAAATCGTTTCCTTGTTATTTTTCCTTTTCAAATATGTCTTAGCCCTTCTTCTTTGTTTATCCTAAACACACAGGAGGTTTATTTTGCCAAGTTGAAGCATCATCCCTACCATCTGGTGAGAGGATGCTTAAATGGAGCCAGGGCCCCTTCTGCTGGAGGTCTGGCTGAGCCAGGCGAGCTGGGTGTGGGGCTGAGGAAAGGCTGGTCCGCACTGCACTCACCCAGGTGCTGGGCTTGCATAAAATCTGAACACACCCCTCAAACGTCCTCAGAGAGCAGTTGTTAGAGTTACACAGGCATTTCCCCAGCAGCATCGTCCAGACACTCCTGCAGGAGCATTCGGATCATGGTGGCTCTGACCTCATGAATTAATTCATAAAGAGAATCATAGCTTGAGGGGTTTGGAGCCCTCCCCCCTCTCTGCTTTCCTGGCCTTCCACGAAGTGAGAAGCCTCCTCCACCCCATGCTCCTGCCGTCATGAAGCTCTACCTCAGAGTCAGCCCAAAGCAACTATGGCAACCGTGGAAGTTGTCAGCCAAAGAAAGCCTTTCCTCTTTGAAGTTGATTTTTCTCAGTGAGAGAAAAGAGCTGCGCTCAGGTCATCGGTGTGCCTCCGGCAGAAAGGATGAGTGTGGTCCTCTCAGAGCAGAGCTTAGCTCCTCGGCCTCCCCGTAGGATCTCTTCAGCATATACAAGCACTGAAGTGATGCCAGCCTCCAGGGAACCCCACCAGAGCTGGGCAGAAGCCAGTGCCCGGTTCTTGTGCCGCTACACTATGAACTCACCTCCCTGTTAACAACCCCCAGCCGCAGACATTTTGTTAATGCAATGGCCAATGGAGCACATCTGCAGCAGAGATCATGGCCCATCCCAGGGGTGACTGGAGCGCCCGGAGGAAACACATCCATCGAGGTGAGGAAGCCAGGAGTAGTACCGCTCAGCCAGCACTTGGGATGGTGAGGAAGGAATACTGCCATGAGCTGGGGGCCGACCTGCGCTGTAGCCCAGACTAGAATGAAGCCTGCCTCAGAGCACACAAAGGCCGGGAGAGGAGAGGCGGGATGCTAGGTTTGGATATGGAGACTGAAGAAGGAAGAAGGGAATCTAGGGTGCTTTTGGCCAGAAAGGCTGTGTGCCTCATGAACATCCTGGTGCTTGCTCAGGTGGCCTCGTGTCATTATTATTCTGTTCACATATGAGGGACTCAGGTGACTTGCCTTGTCACACAGCTTATACATGTCCACCCTGGGGTTTCCCCCCTGTTGGAGCGCCCAAGCCGGGACTGGTTCTTCCACACTTGGTCCTGTGGCTTGGCCCTTCCCACCATCACTCATGGCGACATCTTCTCCCTTGATTTCTTGGCCCTTCCCACCATCACTCCATGGTGGCATCTTCTCCCAGAAAGGGTCACAAAAGACCTTGTGTGGGGCCTTGTTCTCTGTGATCCTGACACCAGTGGACTCAGGAAGCAGTTGCTTAGTTCATGCACTGTATGGAGCCCCTCTTCATGGGCTCAGACTGCAGAGACTGCTCAATGGTTAAAGGCACGTGCTTGCAAACCCTGATGGTACAGTTCAGTTGCCCAGTATCTATGTAAAAGCCAGAAGCACAAAGTGGCACATGTGTCTGGAGTTTGTCTGCAGCAGTAGGATGACCTGGTGCACCATGTTCATTCTCTCTCTCTTTCATAAATACAAACGAATCTTTTTAAATGGCTGAAGTCCTCACACCTAGCACCTCTGAAAGGAGCCTTATTTAGAAATAAATTAGTCAACAAAGTCATACTGCAATAGAACTGGCCCTTAAGACTGGGGTTCTTATTATTCATGGATACAGATGTGTCCTTGAAGGGTGTGCCATGAGATGACAGGAAGAGACTGGATAAACACAGCTGCAAGCTAGGGAAAGCCAGGACTGCTGGGAGGGGGCAGGGAAGGCTTGTAGGCAGACTCTCCGAGGGAGGGAGCCCTGCAGGTACCTTGACTTTGGACTTCTGGCCTCTGGAGTTGAGAGAGGATGGATTTCTGTTGTATGTGGCCCTTTGTTACACAGGAGCCACAGGAAACTGATGCATCCATGAAAGGATCCGCACGCAGCCTGGTAGAACAGTGGAGGGTTGGGTGTTTCACCCACTAAGGGTGGTCTTCCCTCTTTCGTAGGAACCTGCATGTATGTCTCCAGGGAACTGTCATATATTTACATTGAAGCCAACACAACATTTCTTTTTTAAAACTTCTCGGCAATTTTATATATGCAAATAATGTATTTTTAAAATTTTTTTTAACTTAGCTTCAGTGAAATCTTTTTTTAATTAATTTATTTTATTTTATTTATTCATTTTCAAGCAGAGAGAGAGAGAGAGAGAGAGAGAGAGCGAGCGAGCACCAGGGCCACCATCTTGTGGGTCTGGCTTATGTGGGTCCTGGGGAATTGAACCAGGGGCCTTAGGCACTGGAGGCAAGTGCCTTAACCGCTGAGCCATCTCTCCAGCCCTAAAATATTTTTATTTATTTGCAGACACAGAGAGGGAGTGAAGACAGACAGAGAGAATGGGCAGGGCAGGGCCTCTAGCCTGCAAAAGAACTCCAAACACATGCTCCACTTTGTGCATCTGGCTTTATGTGGGTACTGGGGACTCAAACAAGGTTGCAGGCAAACGCCTTAAATTCTGAGCCAACTCTCCAGCTCCCATATAATATATTTTGATCATAACCCCTTCCTGTTACCTTTTCTTTTCCCCATCCTCCTTCCAACGAACTCCTCCTTCCCAATTATTTCCTCTTCTGCTTAGACGTCTCTCTCTCTCTCTCTCTCTCTCTCTCTCTCTCTCTCTCTCTCTCTCTCTCTCTCTCTCTCTCACTGTGTATGTATCACTGAATTTAATTATATCAGCATGGGTGGGGAATTATTTAACAGGGCATGTACAATTTACCACTAAAGAAAATGTCCTCCATCCCCAGCCACCATTAACTGGCAATAACACCCCAGGGAGCCTCATGCCCTCCTTCATGACAGGGTGTTGGTGGGGCGGAATGTGCAGGTAATATGACTGTCACTGTGGGGTCATGAATGCAGTGGCTGTCAGCAAAAGCGGAAACAGAGAAGGTCTGTAGTCCTTTCACTCCATCCAAGTCCCCAGCCTGTGGATGGTGCTGCCCACATTCAAGGCAGGTCTTCCCCACCCTGAATGAATTCTCCAAGACACACCCAAGCCTGTATTTCTCTACTAACTTCCCAGGCATTTCTCAATCCAGTAAGGTTGACAATCAACCATCACACCAAGCATTCGTTTCTTCCCACATCCTAAGCTCTGGTCTCAACAGAAAGCCATGTTTTAAGCCATCCAATATCCCTATCACAATATCTTTTGTGTATATCTCTTTTCTTGCAACTTTACAAAATGCAACCTAAAACACACAGTGCTCTGGACTTCATTTCCTTCACTTAATGCATCCCGGGGGGTCTCTGCCCTGCTGGAATACTGAGAGTTCTCCATTCATTTCCATAGCCAGGTAGCTTTCCTTTGCATGGATATCTACTCTCTTGTCATCACAAAAATACCACAGTATAAATTGATAGCATGAGATAATATAATTAAATACAATAGCCCTTTTTAGCTGTCGTTCTGCTAACACCAGTTACCTTTGATCTACATCAGACAAAAATATTGGATGAAAAATTCCAGACTTTAAATAACTTTCATTCCACTGTATCACCATGATTGCTACATTTCATTAGTATTTTCAATTTCATACCATGCCAAACTTATAAATTAAGCTTAATTCAGATATATATATATATATATATATATATATATATATATATATATATATATATATATATATATATATATA